>VWZS01007268.1:448977-498048 GCA_013397075.1 Rhabdornis inornatus
CCGCGGCATCAGCAGCCGCGCGTCGCCCCGGCGGGGCGGAGGGACCAGGGCGGACTGCCGGGGAGCCGCCGGCAGCGGCGATGTGGATTTATATTGGCCCGCGCCGCAGCCGCCGGGGAGCGGGGCGCGGGCACCGCACCTAGAGGCGATGGGCGAAGTCGTCGGCGGGGCTGAGCCGGGGCGCTGCTGAAAGTTCAGCCGGTGGCCGCGCTCGGTAAGTTTGCCGAGGAGGCGGGAGCGGCGCCGCAGGCGCCCGAACTTCGCTTTTCGCGGGGGACAGCGGCGTCCGCGCCGGGGTGGAGAGGGGAGCGCCGGGCGCCGCCGGAGGCTCCTTGCCCCGGCGGAGCGGGAGCCGCCGGGCGCTCCCGGAGGGTTTTTGTGGATAGCACTGGGTGTGTACGTGCGGCTCCGTGTGCGCTGAGCCGGCGGCGGGTGCCGCGGGCGGCTGCCGGGCTCCGAGGCGGTGCGTGCGGGCACCGTGCGGCTGCGGGAGTGGGCGCCCAGCAGCGGTGCTGCGCTCCTGAGCCCCGGCACCCCGCATGTCTACAGGGGGTCTCTTTGGGCGCGGTGTGCCGGCGCGGAGGGGCGCTCTGACCGTCCGGCCGCGGTTGCCATCGCCCCGGGCGGCAGTGGCTCCCCGTCCCCGAGGCGGAGCGCGGCGGGTGCGCGGGTCTCCGCGGGGTGCGGCGGCGGCGAAAGGCGGGGCGCTGCCGGGGGCCGGGCTCCGGCTCCGCGCTGGCGTTGCGGGAGCGCCCGGGCCGCTCACATGCCGCATCTCTGGTGCGCGCAGGGGTGAGGCGGCTCCACCGGGGCAGCGGGACCACACTCGCTCCCAGCTGGAGGAGGGAGCAGCCTGATTTCTCACCGCTCAGGCGTAATCTGCTAAACCTGTGTTTGGTGCATTCTCCTGCCACTGGCTGTGGGATCTGGTAATCTCTTGTAGTCAAGGCGTGTGTACATACAGTCGTTACACTGCTCTGCTGCTTCCAGCTGTTTTTTCTCTAAAATACCTTCTAGCTGTAGCTCGTGACTGACTGTTTAAGCTCGATGTACGCTTAGACCAGCTGTGGATATGATTGTGGTACGTAGTGAGAAACCTGCCTCTGTATTAGCTGTGTGCTCTTACCGTGCTGAATGGCAACACGTTTGCCTTAGCAGATCTGGGCTTTACGTGTTCTAATACTGAAATCAATGCCAAGAACTCCCCGCCTTCCCCTTTATTTGGCTTAAATATATGCTACCTTTTTAGGCTGTATACTAACTATTGTAGTGATAGTCTTTTATTGATTGTTTTCCCAATATCCAAAGGTTGTAGATACCCATCTTGATTGTGCTGATGCTTCCCTGATAATTAACGAGTCAGATACACTGTACTATGGAAATAAATGCCAACTGTCCGTGTGGTGGGGTAAGCATCTCAGACATCTTCTGTCTCTCCAAATGGTTTTGCAGTAACAAACCCCCACCACTCCTAGTGCTGGATTTTAGCTGTTAATTGTGAACCTTAACGTAAAGCAATTTGATATTTGAAGTATGGAATTCCTGGTGTTGTAGAGAGCACTTTGTGAATCACAGATAGCGAGGTAAACTGTAGTAAGGGGAGAGCTATACATCAGAAGGTGAGACACAGCCCAATAGCTTTCCTTCTTTCTTGTCCATGGTTTCTTTTCAAAGCTTGTTTTATACATGACCCTTAATGCTGTGGATTAATCTCAAAACACTTCTTCACAGATGAAATGCAGTCTTCTTAATAACCTGCTATCCCTATAGATATTATATTGATAACATAAATTCATCAGGAGTTGATACTGTAGTTTTAATATAACCATGTGTCTTGGGGATTTTGGCTTGTTGGTTTGTTATAAGAACTCAAATCTCTAAACTGCTGGGGAATTTAGGAACCTCTCTTGGTCTTGCCTTTTTTTTTGTTGGTGTGGGGGGGGGGATTTTTTGTTTGCTTGGTTATTGATTTGTTTTGTGGGGTTTTTTTTGTTATGTCACAGTTTTGTTTCAAAGAGTGGTTAGAAGTTTTTTGAACACATATCCAATAGGATTTTTCTCTGAACATCTGACCTTTAAAAAAACCCCAAACGATCAAAACCAAATAAGATCCCAAGAAAATTGTATTTCAAATACTAAAATAAAAATCCTTTATTTTAAAGAGAACAGTTCCTTTCAGTTGCCAAATTTTAAGTACTTAAATGATGTGTATAAATAGCAAATGAGAAAATTCTTATTAAAAGCAGCTTTTAAGAATGTGGGAATGCAAATTACTACTCTCAGTACTTCAAGTAGTCAGATGTGGAAGTAAATGAGCATATTGTATTGATGGCTTATGTGTAAAAAAGCCATTGAAATGTATTCAGAGTTCTATAAAAGCAGTGTCATATGAGGAAAACTGTGGCAAAGGAAATCTATTACTCATTTGGTGTGGCATCATAGTTAAAATGGTAGTTTTGAAAACTGAAGAAATTACCTGCTTGCTCACACGTGTGCCTGTAATCACATATGGAGGTGTGCAGCATTATGCTCTGCAGTAATGGCTTGGGAATGGGTAAATGTATACTTCCTTCTTTCCATTAAGATAGGAAATTTGGAGGATTGGTGTTGATGATAATTGGAGCAGGCAGGGCATTACTTCAATGTGATTCATGAGGTCTAAATGGTATGCATTTAATTTTTAAATTATCTTAATCTGAAAAATGTAAGAAGAATAATGCTGCTTAATTTATCATGATCTCAGGGCTTTGGATATGGGAGAACAGTCCTCTCCATTTGGTCAGGAATATTTTTTGTTCCCATTTTACGAACTGAGAAAACAATGTGTCCTTGTCTTTGCTTCTGTCACGATGGTTGCCAGTATCTTACAATGACTGTAGTGGGACTAGATTTTGAATGTTTTAGAGACCAGATATAAACTGGTGATGGAACTATGTCTGAAATTCATGAGTTTCTGTTTTCTTGTCTGCTACTTCTTCATTTAGATGTGCCCGTTGATTATATTTGACAGTTAAGCACAGCTGAGTTAATGATAATTTTTGTGAGACCAAACAGACTTAATACAGTTTCGCTTTTTCTCTAAAGGCCCAGTCCTGAGTCTACTGATTTGAGGTCTGAAATTTTCTGCCTTCAGAGTTAGTGAAAATGGGATCAGTCAAACTGTAGTTTGGTAATTGTTGGTGGAAGCAATTTTATGTATTGTACTCACTATTCTGTTTAGCTTATTTTGTGTTTTAAAGTGGTAGATGCATGAAGTACCATAATACGTATGCACCCTTTATATGAGTTAAGAAAAGGAAATACAGTGTTTGCTTTGTTACCTTTCATTTGCTCACCTTTAAAGTTCAGTTATAATCCCAGTGTACAAACTTTAGATTTTCCAAGATTTTTGTGCATCACATACACAAGTTGATGACAACTTATGTTTCTAAAAACCTATGCACAAGTTATCAATAAATGTAACAGTATTAAAACAGTAAGGAGAATTTCATAGAGTCATAGAATAGTTTGAGTTGGAAGGGACCTTTAAAGGTCATCCAGTCCAACTCCCCTGCAATCAGCAGGAATATCTTCAAGTAGATCAGGTTTCTCAGAGCCCTGTCTAACCTGACCTTGAATGTTTCGAAGGATGGGGCATCTTCCACCTCTCTTGGTAACCTGTGCCAGTGTCTCATCACCTATACTAAAAAAAAAAACTTCTTCCTTAATCTCAATTGACTCATCTTCAGCTGGAAACCATTACCCCTTATCCTGTTTAAGTCATTGCTGTTGATATCAGTGTTTTACTACAGTCCTGTCCAATGAATAAATAAAAACAATTCTTGTCTTACAAATTAAAATGTTTGCTGTGCTTGGGGAAACCACATTGAAGCTAAGATTCGTGAAGGTTTCGATTCAGAAAAAAATAGCATGTTTAGAAAAAAATTCTGATTTTTATGATGTAAGGTTGTGTGGAATCATAGGTGGAAATGTGTTAAAGTGATGATGTTGCTCTCCTATAGAGGTTGATTCAGTCTTACACTCTACTGATACAGAAAAGTTAGAGCTGGTTATCCAACCTTCCATTCATTACCAGTGCTGCATTTCTGTATGATGCTGGTTTGCAACTGATATGACTAAATTGAAAACCCACTAGAGAACAAAAAGCTCTGAATCTTACTTTAGTCTAGGTAGCATGCAAATCTGTCATCTGTGGAGACAGATGGATCAACCAGCTACTGGCATATCAACCTTTCGATAATTCTGCCTGGCCAGCACTGCATCACTGAGGGCTTTTGCATCTTTCCAGTTCCTCAGTGATGCTCACCAAGAACATCATCATTATTTTACCAGGTAGATACTTTAAAAGATTGAGCCTTTTGCTGAAGTACTAGTAAATGGCATATTCAAAGTTTATTGAAATCAGTTAGCGGTAGACTTGTCCCTCCCTCAACCTGCCATTTTACTTACTTACTTTTTATGGTTTCTTGACCAAGGACGCAGTAATATTTGCCTGAGCTATTACATATTCACAAAATTATTCTGTAGTATAGCTTTAGGTTTTAGACTATAATAGAATTGTCAGTGGTAGCTGCCTCCTCCAAAGTGACTATTGAACATGTTGTATCTTACTATTGTTCTCCTTTCCGTGACTCAGACAGTTAACTAAGAAAGAGGTATAAATGTGCTAAGTGTCAGTTGATCTCTCTGAGTAAAATAAAAGGGAACTTAGGTTAAATGGTACTTCTGTTGGATGGAAAGTAAGATTTTGATGCTGCTTAAGTAAAAAGGAGATATTAGTTATACTCTAATCTTGGCACTTTGATAAGCCTGTTCTTGAGACTCTTCTGTTGCATTTCATGATGAGGAGACTATGCTTAAATGAGCATGTTTCAGTCATCACCCATCTTTGCCTATTGCTGAAACCCCATAAATATTAATTCCTTAAAAAAAAAAGTCTTTACTGGTAGGCTTAAAAATCAGTTCACGTGGATGAAGCTAAAGTCTGCCATTGCCATCTAACCTCAGAAAAACTCTTTATTTGTTGATGTGTGTTTTCTGTTTATTTGCTTGAAAACCTTCCTACATCTTGAAATTTGATACCCTGTAACATGGAAATCTTTGTGTATAACTTACAGCTGTAGTTAGCATTCTGCAACACAGTAATGCCTGTAGTATTTATACCTGACATGAGAAGTAAATTAGATGCTTCTCTACTTTTTTTAATAGCTTGTAGGTGTTACCTGTTCATTTAATTCTCATATTAAATGCCAGTGGTTTTACCTTAATGTAGCTTTAATAAATTTAAAAACCTGTTTGAGCGACGAAAAAGCACCAGAAATGCAACTTTAGTGAAATTGAAATATTAATATCAGTGATACAGGGTTAATTGAATGTCAGGAAAAAAATACCATCCAGAGGATGAACACTCCTTTACTTGTAACTTCTACATTGAGAGTAATTTCAAGGTGTTTTAAAAGTTGAAATGAGTGCTAAAATGGTGGGGAAAATGCATCCTAAATCTGCAGCTTCTAACTTAACTGTTGCTGTTATATTTGAACACAAAATCTAAAGCAGTTTCTTGAATAATAATGAAACGGGGCATAAAAACTAATCTCCATAAAAAGTCCGTAAGGGGGGAAAAGACAGATAACTTTGTGAAGAGCATTCTGATGTGCAAGGAGATGAGGCATTTCTCATACTTGTGTTGCTGAGTAATCCTTATACGTTTTGGTACTTCTTTCCCTTATTTTCTCGAGCCAAAGATGTTTGGCTCTATCTGCCCTTTCCACAGAACAGGCACATGAGTTGAGTGCTGTTGTTGCCAGTCTAGCTGCATTCTGATTATCTGTCAGTAAGTAACTGGTATCTTCTCTGATAAAGTTCCAGCTAGTCTGTAAAAAAAAAAGGAAACTTTTCCTTTCAAGCTTTCAGAAGCAGTTTACTTCCTGACAGCACAAAAGCATTGTCCCTTTTCTGGCTTGATGTTGAAGCTTCTGTATTGAACTCAGGACATTTCCATTTTCTTTTGAACTGATGAAGAGTCGAAACCTAATGTAACAGATTCATCAGCTGGGAATGAGGATGGGATTTATTTTGGAGAGCTGAGATGTTGAAGACTTGTGTATTCTCCTCTGCTGAATATGGAACCTACATATTGAATTTCTTGAATTTGTTTGATTGGGTGTTGAGTTGAGCAGCTTCGGATTGCTGTTAGGTATTTGCCATGTAACCTTTTATACTTTCATACTTGTAACTGTATCTAGAAATGGCAGATGTATGGAAATTAAGTGATGCTGGTAGTCTCATATATACATATATTCACATGGTATTGCACTGAATGTAGACCATATGCTCAAATTAATAAAAATAATCAAAAATTAAATAAAAAGTTATTTTTATTTCATAATCTCAGAATATGATTGCTGGATCATAGGTGTCTGTGTTGCTTATGATTTAAAAAACTGTGTTAAGTTTTCCGTGTTCAGAACTTCTTACAAACATACGATTATATTGTGTTTTATCATTGCTTACTACTACCATGCCATAAATCTTCAAGCCAACACAAATAGGGCCCTTGAAGTGTTAGTCATTCCAGCCTCATTCTTAGTGAGTAACCTTTGACATTTTCAGGAAACGTCAGTATGTTGGGTGATAAAGTGTACTGCCTACGTTGTTATCAGATGGAGACAAGTTCTCATTTTTAGAAGAAATTACTCAAAAGTCAAATGCAGGAAAATATGTATTGCCTGCTTCTTCTCCACATGTGCTTTTGTTCGTAGATAAGTAAAGGGCATAAAATATTTCTAGTGTGTACTAGTTCTTAACAAACAGAAGCTCTGAGCAAGTGTTTGCAAGCTCTGATTTCATCTTAACAGCTGTGGTCAGCGTGCAAGGTGTTTACACGAGCCAGTGTCTGAGGATAAGGACCAAGAGCTCAGCTGTGTCAGTCAGCCAGAGAGGTACAGCACCTTCATTAGAGTTTGAAAATCTAGCACCATTTTTGCATAACTACTGTATATTTATATAACGACAAAGTGATATTGAGTGAAGTATAAACAGTTCTAGCATGATGTGATGGTGGATTTCACACCCGAACTTGAGAAGCAGCAGTAAATCAAATAATGACTCTTTATATTTTAGTAATGTTTTACTTTATTGATTGGAAATGGAGAGTAAATAAGAGTCACACATTTTAGGTTAGCAGATCTTTTTCTTTGCTCATCATCTTGCTGATGAATGGTCTGATCTAAAAATAATAAAATGTGTCTCTGACATCTGTTTGAAGTAGATTGCTTAAATAGTGTGTTCAGCTTTTTTGATTTGCTCTGCCTTTTTAACAGGGGGGATTGCCACACCTAAGGGATAAGTGTAGGGCTGCAGTTTAAGTTGCAAATGCAAAGTAAATGCATCAAAACATTCAAGAAACATCAGCACCATATCCATTAAAAATATTTCATTGGAAGAATATTAAAGATCTAGCATGTACATCTAAATAAAATAAAGCTATTGAGAGCCCAATATTTTGTATGAAACAGCATGGTTATAATACCAGGCTACCCTTAGTAGTTGTCTTTATTTCCAAATAAATCTGAATGTTTTCTAGATTTTGAGGTTTAAAAAACAAATTATTCGATGTCAGCACTTTTCTACGTATGAAAATAATAATACTTTTTTGGAGGAGATCTGCCTCTATCTAAAAAGTAACCCAAACTGCCTACATCCTTAAAAGGAAAAACCTCAATCAAAAATTAGTCTTCTATTGCATGTTATAATACAGTATAAAAAATCTATTGTCACCCTTTCTCCTCAGAATTTATAAGCTAATTTTAAAATATCAAGGGAAGTAAGAGATGGGAATAAAAGCCATGGAATGAAATCAGAGGGAAAAGGCTCTCAATAGAGTGCTACTCTTTGGTGTCTCTCCACAGAGAGACCTCCACCTGCTTCTTTCAGTATGATGGTGTGACTCCAGAGAAAATTTGGGCATTCAAGAGTTTAAGCTGGGCATCATTTATGAAAGACTTGGGCAGAAAGGATAGGTGAGAAATAAATTGGAAGAGAAGGAAACCAGCTGCAGTTCTAGGCCAAAGCAAAACTGAATATGCTTAAAGTGATTTGAAAATGGTGCAGAGTGAGGAGGAGAGACGAGGTGAGGTGGAGCAGGGGAATGAAGCTGCATGACTGGAGCAGTAAAAATGGCCAAGGATGTTGCCCGTTTGCTGTCATCTTCCAGGTAGGCTGCCACAGGTAGACTCATGCCACTGATACCACTTGTTAGAAAAGTGCTTTTGGCAGATCTGAACTATTCTAAATTTGCCTTGACTGATGTGATCAAACACTGAACTTCTTGTTTAAATATTTGTAGTGACATGTACATGTGCTTCCCCTACCTCTGAGCTTGTGTTTGACTACAGTGGGGTCCTGTATAATTAACTTCTGGTATATTTTCTGTTTATGTCAAATCTCATGGGAAGATTTGTGGCAACAGGGTCAGTAAAAACCTTAACTTCACAGCTTTTCTGGAAGTAGCATTGAATCATAATATCCATTGATAAATCAACAGTGAACTGCTCCAGCTTGGAGTTCTGCATCTTTCTTTTTCTCTTTAGATGGTGTTGTTTTGTCTTGGATTTTTCACTTGCATTTGGGTGTCACCATTTCTTGTGGGTTTTAAACCAACTGTTTCATTCTGAGAAATGGTAAGAAACTTGAGGACAAAAGGGAAAGTGTAGGGTTTTGTTTCCGTTTTTTTTTCTTCTTTTGTTACTGGATTATCATTAGTGTATGTGCGTGTGTACATGTTTTGTGAGTATTTTGTAAAAAACCTTCCTAATTACTTTAGATCTGGGAGGTAATTAGAAAAATACTTCCAGTTTTCTCTCAGAAAAGAAAGTCTTCTTGGGCTGAAAAGAAAGGGCACTGATGGCTCCTTTGTGGGCTAGGTGGTTCAGGTTGTCTTCTGTAGAACAAGGCTTGAGATTTCCTGGGGCTCTTTGTTGTGTCCATTAGTGTGAAAACTATAAGGGTATGTTGGACACCTTGATGGCATGGAGCTGTGCGCTGGAACAGTCTCCTCAGGTCACGGCACCAAGTCTGCCAGAGCTCAGGAAGGGAACAGTTGGGACAGCGTTCTCAGACTCATGGTGTGATCTCTGGGATGTCCTCTGCAGGGCCAGGAGCTGGACTTCAATGATCCTTGTAGGTCTCTTCCAATTCAGGATATTCTATGTTCTATGATCCATCTTCACACTGACCACAGAGATTGCTGTGATTTGTAAGGGGAGACTGTGTTTTGGTGTGTGCATGGGTTTTGCTTATTTTCAATGAAC
The DNA here is from genome assembly GCA_013397075.1 of Rhabdornis inornatus. Lineage (NCBI taxonomy): Eukaryota > Metazoa > Chordata > Aves > Passeriformes > Rhabdornithidae > Rhabdornis > Rhabdornis inornatus. The sequence goes on from VWZS01007268.1 coordinate 458,289, forward strand.
TGTGATCCCCTCCACAGATTTCTTGTGAAGAGCATGAGAGAAGTGAAGGATGACACCAAATCTGGAACCAACTTTCTGCATTATTGTTTGGATAATGTATTAATGGGAACCTTAGGAATGACAAAGTTTGAAATAAATTAGAAGTAGAAATGAGGCATTTTTCAAAAATCCCTCCAGTAAATGTTTATCTACTATTAACTGATATGCAGAAGCAACTTAAGTATTAATTTCCTACACTGAGGATGAGTGAAATCAGTTCAAGGCTATTATGCCCTGAATTTGCAGACAGCTAGTTGTGATTAAGAAATAAACCTCATAGTTGTTGTTTTGATTTTTCTCCGATGCTTTGCCTGGGGGTCAGGAATGTGTTCTTGATGCCTGCTGTCTATAGGCACTAAAAGACTTAAATAGTATTGTGCCTGTTAACAGAAGTTATTTGCATTTTGCAAATATTTCCCTCCAAAGCTGATTTAGTGTTCCAGCATAAAAGGGCTGTGGTATTACAAGGCTGTTAATAGATGAGAGAACAACTGTATGTACCATGAAGGTGATTATGACCACAGGAAACTTGTATCAAAATTGCTTTAGGTCATGATGTTGTGTATTGAAACTTTTAAAAGGTTATTTCCTTAAACTGTTAACAAAACTGGTCTTCTGATGGTTTCAGCTCCTAGGGACAAAACCTTAAGTATTATATCTGCTTTGTCTTCAGAATAGAACAGGAGCTCTTCTCATAGTTATCCTGGGAGCTGAGGATCTTGTTACATGTGAGTACAAAGGCCAAGTTCATTACTGATGGGAAAACAAACTTTCTCTACCGTTGCAATTCAAATTGAACTCTCTGCTAAGTAGTGCTCATTAAATGATCTATCATTTACAGGAATTACTGTTTAAGGCCTTTTAAATGTTTCAATGCTTTTTCTTACATGGGATGAGATTTGTATGTTTTAAGAAAAAAGGGCAGAAAAGGACACTGTTTCTGAAAGATTATCTTTCTGGGGAAGCACACAGCTAAAATTGGACAGTAGATGAGCTGGACAGGCCTAAGGGGCAATGATAACAGAATTAGTAGAAATAAAGATTTCTTGTTTCCTGCTTGCTGAAATAACTCATCTGTTTTGGGGAATATGTAGATGATACACCCTGAAGTGTAATTTATTGCATACAGTTTCTGAGGATTCCCAGATTATATCCAAATTCACTTTTCCCCTTCTGGTATACAGTTAATGGGGAAATAAAGCAGCTCTGTTTTATCTGCTTCTGCTGCTTGGTCTTAAAAGTCTGAGAGAACTGTTCCACTCATCTCTGAAGGTGCATTGCCCTCTCTCCAGTGCAGGAATGTTCTTCCTTCTTGGGTGCCTTTATCTCCTCTCCAGTTCTTCCCTCCTTCCACTAACCCATCAACGGTGTTTGGGAAGATCCCTGACAACCTTTTACATGCATAGCCAGCACTAGCAGATTAAAATACCTCTAAATAGTCAAGTGTCAGACTATTTTAGCACAACAGGAACAGTTTCTGAGGCAGGACTGTAAAGTACCAAGTACCTGTTGCGCATTCATATATAGGCAGCTGTGTCCTGCTTGGGATCTTACCCTTCTAGGTTTTCAAAGCAGAAAAGTTTACCTAAATCTATTGTCACTCTGTGGTTTTTCTATTACATGGAATCTTACTTTATAAACAGAATTTTTGAAAAAAACATAAATGCTCTGTAGCAATTTTAAACTCTTGGGTCAACTTGTAAACCTCTCCAAGAAGATTGTGGATGGGTGGGGAACTATTTTTAGAATTAGAGATCTGCAATGCCAAGTATGCATCCACTTCTGCGTTTTCTTAGTTATGACTAAAAGACTAAAGATACCTCTTTTAATTCTTTCTCTTGACATTTCCTGAGCAGCTTAGATGAGGTTCTTTGCTACAGACAAGCAGTTTAAAAATCTTACATGAGTAAGATGATAATATGGGGGTCAGATGTAAGGTTTTCTATACCAGATCAAAAAAATGGGTGTTCTAGTTCAGTGTCGTGCTTCTGGTCTGCAGTTCTCTAACAAACCCATAAACAGGGAATGTTATTTTGACCTGGATACTCTTCAGTTGGTAGTAGAAATGGTGGCCAGACACAGGAAGGCTCATTTTAGTGTACAGATCCTTTTTGTTGTTACTGTACCTCCGATCTGAACAAAGGCATAGTTGTAGAGTACAAATACATATATTTGGAGAATGTGCCTCTAAATAAATGAGCATTCATTCAAATTGTGAATCTAAGGATGGATAGCATTAGCTAAAGAATATAATTCTTCTAGAAATGAGTGCTTTGTAATGAATGGCATTCAAGATGACAGTTCTCCACTTGAATTCTCAATACTGTGGACTTCCTGGAATTTTGTTTCACTGAAAAAATAAATTAAAATCACTTCATTGCTCCTTTGCAGTCATATAGATGAAACAATTTCAAATTATATCAGATAAAAATTGTTTCCATAGTAACAGATTCTAAGGTGTTTGTAGAATGATGAAAGGAACTTAGCAACAAGTTGTTCTGAATATTTAAAACAATCCAAACTTTGAGTTTGGTTTTTGCACAATTTCTCCTTTTTTTCAACTTGCCTAATGGAACTGAAGCCATAGTTTGCAATGATAAGGTGAATGACTGGAGTTTAAAGGTCGTTTTCTGAATGAATTTTGAAGGTAAGTCTTATCTGCATAGTTCTTGAGGCAATGGACTTTTGAGCTGTTATTCCTACGTTTTAAAATGTTGATCTATTTTTCAGGTTTGGTTAAGAGGGAAAAGTATTTGTAGCCGTCAGCCATGGAGTGGTAGCTTTTCTGGGAGATGAACTGAGAAACAGCAGGTCTTAGTATCACATTTGTTTATTATGCATTGTGGATCATATTGCTGCTCACATTTCTTATTTCTTTTTATTTTTTTTTTAAAGGCATTTAATTAACTATTTTTAGAAATATGCAGGAGAATAACTGCTTTGTGTTTTGAGGATCACTGGAACAACTCCCCTAATTTTTCTTCTGCACCTAATACTTTCCATGCTATGAAGAAAATAGTTTCTGTGCCCAAACTTCGGCTTATGTTACTGTACTTCTTCAGCAGAGTATCCAACAGGAAATGCTGGCTGCGTATGTGTGCCATCCTCAACAGAATCTGCTGTTGTTTTCCAACATATATTTTCATTGTTCATGAAATCATTCATGCATGTAACTTTAAAAGGGGGCCTTGTTTATTTCAAATAAATCTAGGAAAATCATAAAATATAGCTCTTAGCTTTTTCATCATGGGCTAACATTCCTATTAATAGAAAGGTTTCACAGTGGAAGACCAGTGAAGTCTGCAAAACTTCTTTCTTGTTCTTTCTCGTATGTAAAGAGGTATCTGTATCACTATTCAAAAGCATATCCAAAGACACTGATTATATATATTAAATAGTGAAAATTAGTGATCATAAAGTGAAACTATGTGTACTTGGATGTACTTAACGTGAGTCATATAGCTAGCACTGAATCAAGTGCAGTATTACTGTGAAATGATTGATATGTTGTTTTTATAACAACATAACAGCTGAAGTGATTTTTCAGCATCATTTGGAAATGGATAGAGACTTTATTTTCAGTTGTCATAATATTCCACTTTAGAATAAATGTACCACCCAACAATGATAAATTTGTACTCTCTTTCTGAATCAGGTTGATATTTTTGTATTGCTTGTGCTCTAAGCTCCATCATAGAATTGAAGTTTTACTTGCCTTATGTTTGGCTTTTTAGTTTGGGCAGTCTTTTGCAGTGTGCAGTACAGGTTGCTGGTCACTAGGAATAGTGTATAAGAGCAGCTAATGCCACATTTTACTGGGTGCCTGACTTCTAATAGTATATTTTGGGTTTTATTGAGTTATAGAATGACTAAGAACCGCTAGCTGTAAATCAGTAAACATTAAATGAAATCTAGAGACTTTAGTTTTGAAGACAAACTAGCACAAAAGATAGTTAAGACCCACACATCAACGATTTCTTCATTCAAGCTACATTGACAGTTTTTTAGTGACACCTTTGTTAGATCCTTTTCACACTCCAGAGAAACCAATATAATTGTTGTTTTGGATATCAGCTCTTCAACTTGAGCTTGTGAGCAGAGGGCAACTTCATATTTAGGAAAAAAAGCCAAGGTTGTCAAGTCCAGGACGCAGAGAACAGCACTGTAGTTCTTCTGGGTAGCCTGGCAGCCACCATGGACAGTGTATCTTCAGAGAGTGTGCATACATACACTTCTCCACACCAAATAATCGAGAATTTAGGAACTGTCGTTCTCCCCCAGATTGTATCTGTTTCCTGTGACTTTCTTTTCCCCAGCTATATTTGTTGTTTAGGTTGTAGTGACTCAATAGTAGATATTTGGATGATGTGGAAGTAAAGAGTTTTTAATTTTCCTGCTGCCAGGTCTCCTATTTTAATTTTTTAAGTGGAGATCATCTAGTCCATAGTCCATTTTGAGTCTCTCTTTACAACTCTAAAGGCTGAAGTTTTTGCAAAAGTGTTCTTCATAGGGCTTTCATTCCTATTTCCTGATTCCAGTGGGAAAAAAAATATAACAGACTCCTTTTAAGCTGAAAAAAAAAATTATGTGCATCTTAAACATTTGTTTCTATTTGCATGTTAGAATTGAAATGTATGAACACAAATACAACGTGTTTGTCATCTTTTAAATTTGTTAAAATGTCAGTAAAGTAGTAAATATTTGGTTCTGTTTTCTGGCAGACTGGGGGTAGACAGTAGCTGTCTTCTAATTAGTAAAAGACCTCCTACAGAACTGTAAAAGGTATTCTCAGTCTTTATCAGCTTTTAATTTTACATTATGGAGGTAACAGTGGCCTGCATCCTCATTAGCCTTCTGCTTCTTTGCTTATAAGCATTTCTCAGCTTGTACTCTTTTCAGTTTTGTCTGAGGAATAATGCCCTTTTTTTCTACGAAAACATTTCTTGTACTTTTTTTCACACTTGGTCTTTGTTTCAATTTTTGTTTCATAAATTCCCATAATTTTGTCATAAGCCTCACTTTTCCTGCCAGTGTTTGGTTTTGTTGGGTTTTTTTTTCACCTACACTGCAAACATTGAGTTTTATGTGGTGTTTCATGGAAACAAATGTTAGAATTCATACAATGATTCCTGGGTTTTTTGTGCACGTTAGATGTTGAAGTTTTGACTTACTGTTTAGTCTGCTACTATGTAGCAGTAGTAGACCACAATGACAATTGTAGTTTGCATTCTAGTCTTAGAGTCAGGGAAAATATTTGGGTATTTTAGTCTGAGGAAAAACAAATTCTCCAAAATACATTTTCCTAAGATACTGATTTCCTAAGACTACTGGTTAAGTGAAACATCCTAATATGGAAATTCAGTCTTGAATAGTGGAGCTAAGTTATACTGTATTAACTTTATCTTTAAAAAAAGAACTGACTGAGAAGTTGTAAATATGGTGCTGCATAAGACCCTAATACTCTGGTGGTTTTAGAGATTTAGATCTGTTTGCTTTTTGAGAGGAAAATATTGTGACAGCTGTGCTTAAACATGTTTTATGTGCTTAAAAGTTCTTAAGGCAGAGTTAAAGGGGGAAAAAATGAAGAGGTGCCCCAAACCAGCAGTTGGGCATCAGTTCAGAGGAAGCCAAGACAGCTCTTTGAAGCTGTTTAGATGTAAATCAAATCCTGCCATAGATCAAGACACTTTCAGGTTTCCTGTAATTATTTGCAGGAAATAAAATTAATCTAAATTAAATAGTTTTATTTTTCTAAGAGTAGACAGACATTGTGTTTGCTGAGTTGTATACATGTGGTGCCTTGAACCCTTTCAAGTGTTTGTGTATCCAATGAATTGTACTCAAATGTCACTTTCCACCCCTCATGCCAACTCCCTCCTGACAAAACAGGTGCCATATAAATACCTTGTCCTTTGTCAATATTTGCGGCTGTCGTTAAAGTGACAAGTTAAGAGTAATTGATGAGCATTTGTCTCTTGTGAATTCCTCTTTTTCTCTTGGGGTGGGAATATCTCATTAATTGAAACAACAAAAAATGGTATTACTTGACATAAAATGTTCAGTATTTCAGTACTGTGTACTAAAACTCAGTGTCTGCTTCCTCTGCATTAGTTTTCAGCTTTTGTTTTAGTTTCTAACTCAGTCTTGAAAAGCAGTATCATAGCCAATGTTTATGCTGAAAAGAGACTCATGAAACCTGTATCACCCATCAATACTTGGTGTGAAGACCTGGTAATTGCTTTATTTTGTAGATAACTTCCTGCACAAGGAGTCTAAATCCTGTCTTCCACTGAGCCTGAGAAGCTGCTTTGTCCATCAGGGCTTTTCATTTAAGTTTGTAATGCCACTTAATGTTCAAAGACCAGTGGTAAGTCTTGAGCACTATCCAGAGAGTTGAAATGAAAGGAAATGGACTACAGAAGTTGCAAACCTTGAAGAAATAATTTTCTCCACCCTTTAACTGAAAAACATAATCACCCAATGTTCATGTTATCATAAAAATCCTAATTTCTAGCCTTCATTTTTTGTAATTCAATCATATATTACCCAACCAATTCACAAGTGTTCTGGTTTGAGTGTAATACCCAGGGATCAGGAGTGAAGAAGGTGCCTTTTCTTCTGTGCTGATTCTCAGATGCACAGAATGGACAATAGAGAGCATGTTTGAAACCCACATGCCTTCAGATGGCAAAATAATTAATCTCTGTTCTGACTCTTCTTAAGGAAGTCTTGCACTGTTTTCCTCGTTTTGCCTGGTTCATCTGTAGGACCACTATTGCATTTGTATCATAGATGAGGAGATTACCAAGTCAGTCTGTTGCTCAGCTGATAAATGGTTTCTTTGGCAGTTGTGTGACTTCTTGCTTGCAGCCATGTAGGAAGGTAGGACTGCCCACTGTGTCTATGGAAAACAGAGCATTTTGTAGTGAAAATGCAGTTTCTTTCTCCATCGTTCCGTGTAGTGGGTCAGAGTGTGGCTTGTAGGAAAAGGTGAGCTTTGATTTCTGGCCTGAAGCTGTGGTACCTCTTGGGTCTGCAGGTGTCCAAAGTCCTGTGAAGAAGTAATAGTTGCTTTTGATGCAACACCCTAATCTCTGTGAAGTCTTGCTAGTTTTATTATGAAATAGCTGAAAGGCATCTGTAAGAACCATTCTTAAATATAAGACAGTCCTGTTTTCTTACACGATGTAGAAATGTTTTTCTACCTGTCACCTGCAGCTGTGCAAACTAGACAAACTTTTCAGAATATTTGAAAATATGAGTGAACAAACCCGGAAGAACAGATTTAGCAAGGCCATCACAGCAAATATAAAATACACTGATTCAAGTAACTATACACCAGAGGATTGTGAGGAATCTAAACAGAACTATTGTCCAGTAAACTAATTTGATACTACATAATTATCATATTTGCTGGAATAAAGGATTTATTACTACTTCAGTGTTTCCAGAAAAAAAAAAAAAAATTCACGAGAAAATTTCAGCTATTTCTCTTGGACACTCTTCTGGAAAAACTTGAACAGTGCCACTATTTGGGTTTTGTTTTCTTTATTGTGATACATGAACATATGAATGATGCTATAATGCTATGAACATAAAATATTTTTTTTTGTGTTAAAATCAGGGGATATCAATGCCACATAGATACTGATGGCAATTGACTGAAGCACAAAAATATGTTCTGTTCCTTTTATTAAAGGCTGTGAAATTTTTTCTTTAGAGTCACCCACCTTGACATGGTTGCAAAAGTAAGAAACAAGGGCATGTGGCCTAGAAAAACTTAAGAGTCAGGGTAGCATCCTTCCTGGATGGCCTTAAAGATACAGTAAGCATAATTGGTAATTCAGTGGCAATTGTGTGGTATTGTGTCAGATTTTGTTTAATGGCCATCTTTTTCCTTCATGTTGAAGGGAATCATACAAAAGAAGTTTAAACCATTAATGTTTTGCATTTAGTTGATGATAATCTGTTTATTACATATGTATATAGACATATGTATGTGTGTATATATATGTTTGTTCCAAAGCGTATTGCACATGGAAACTTTGCCATGTATTTTTTTCCAGTATCCTTTTGAAATAGGTTGGCACTTTCTTCTTTTGAGGGTAAATGCTGTGTACTGTGCTAAGAGTAACACTTGCTTAGCTTTTTGTAGGTCCAGGTCTAGATGCAGAACGGCTGAATACAGGTTAACCTGTATTTATTTTTTGTTCTCTAAAGACAAAAGAAATAAAAGTGATCTTCTGAAGATTATGTCTTATCCACTGTTACATCTGAGATGCCAGATCTTCTATGTATGATCTTTTATTCATCATGGAAATACCCTGGAGCAGTCCAAGTTTCTTCCTGCAGTCTCCAGGGTATCCTTGCTCTTTTGTTCTTTATCTGTCTTGGCCCTGACTTGCCAGATGTGACAGCAGTTTTTGTGGCTGGTCTGAATGCATGTGCTTGACAGGCTGGCCAAAGAGAAGGGGTAGGTGTGAAACACTCAACCGTTTTCTCCCAGAACCCTGGCTAACTTTACCTTGTATCTGGTTCTGGACATCTGATAGAATCATTTCAGCTTGAAACCTTTGAATAATTTTAAGCAAATTTCACTCTGTAATCATGATAATTATGGGACAGAGATAAGGGAGGACTGGGAGTGATGGAGTAAGGAACTCATGCTGGTTTCCAATTGTTTGCATAAATTATAGCCTGATTTAATGTCCAATAAGCACAGGAGGAGTATCTGGTGGCCAATATGAATAACAAACCTCTGAATGCAAAATTTGAATGCTCATGGGAAAAGACTGACTAAAATTTGTGCAGGGATGAGATGATGTGTTCATTTTCTGTCTATTTTTCAGGCTAAGCTCTGCAGAGGTTGTGTCATCATAAAAATAATATTTGCAGTTAATTCTTCTAAGTACTAATAGCAATTTGTGTAATTTCCATTGGTGAAGGTGTACAATCTTCTTAATCAAGTAATGTTAAGGAGAAGAAATTTTCTTTTTAAGGAGCTTGCATAAGTGATTAACATAGTTTTACTGAGTGTCTTTAATTTTTAGTGGTTTTGGTTTTCAAGTTCTTTGTACTTGTTTAATCTCCAAAAGAATATGATGTGACACCACTGGTACTCTGGCACCTGTAGCTTCCTCAACTCCTTCCTTAACCTGGAAATTCAGTGCTATTCTTTGGGCCGTGTAAGGCTTTTTCCTTTGTCTGCTTTATGCTATTTTGTCTTAAATTAATTTCTGGGGTTTTCTCTCTGAGAGTCTCTATATAATTATCAATTAATATATGTAACTAGTTATTTGGCGTATCTATAGCAGATGAGTATAATTCCTACTAGTTCCAGGTAAATTGACAGTTTTTATCTGCATTGTGGAAATGTGATTTTTGTCTTGAGGTTGTTCCTTCCACTTGTTCTTCCTTCCACTTCCTGATTGTTTCTTCCACCTGTATGTAAGTCAGGATTTGCCAAATCTTTGTGTATGTTTGAATGTAGCATAAACATATACATCCTCACACTGCCTCAGAATTGCACTGAATTTCAAGGTTAAGGAAGGAGTTGAAGAAGCTACAGGTCTTCAGCACTCTACTGTAGGAAGAGTTGGTAGTTACCTATGCCTATAATAAATGTACACAGTCCCAGTCAGTTTCTGTTTTATTGTGTTTAAGTGTTAAGTACTAAAAGAATACCGCCTGTTCTTTCTCAGATTGTTACTCACGCCTAGATTATAATGAAAATGTTTGTATTAAAGATTAGAATATTACAGTCCTGCTTGGCTGAGCCATGGTATTGTTGGGGAGGGAAGTGCTCCCAGTTGAGTGCTCTCCTCCAGTGTCACAAAGTGGATGGTTCCCTTTGGAGGCTGGAGGCACCTGGGTCTCTGTTCTTGCCTTCCCTCTGCTATGAGGAGGGAGGCTCAGCCTGAAGAGGTACTGCCTGAAGTCCAGAGCTGGTTTCTCAAGGCTGAGCTGCACAGGATCAGTCAGCAAGATGAGATTCACAGACTGACATGACCAGAGAGCTGCAGTGCTGAGGAGTAACCAGCAACTAACTGATAAAGTTCCGTTTTTAATGGAAAACTGTACAAAATTGGACGTTTTGTGATGTTACACATTACTTCATAACAAGACATAGCATGGTTTCATTCTTCAAAAAAAAATGGCATTAATCTAGAAAGATGATTAAAAAAGTTCATAGGAGGGGAGATCAAATCACCATCTGAAGCCTTGCAGCTATACAGAAGCTTGATCCCCTTTTCTGTTTACTCAATACTACTAAAGAACTACTTTAGCTCCCTAAGTTTAATGTATGAGGTCGAAGAGCTTCATAGAAACTACCAAATGCTTTTGGAATGCATGAGGTCTGGGCTGCAGAGCTGGAGCACACAGCTGCCAAGCAGATGATGTGCCAGTTCTGTGATGCTGTCCTTTGCTCTTGCTGCATTGTGGGGCAGGGCAGGATGCCCTTCTGCTGTGGCATTTCTTACATTTGCTTAGCAAATACCAATCTGGGCATCTGCAATGTCAGGCTTCAGCTGCTTTGCCTTATTCTGATTTTTCTGGGAAATCCTGATACTATTTGTATAGCCAGTTGCATTTTGTAAATTGTACAAGCACTACTTTTCAAATGGAGCCTTTATTAAATATATTTTAAATAAAAAAACAGGAAATGCATTTCTCCATCAGAGATACTTCTTTGCATATACATTGATACCTTATCTAAGGATATTTTAGGTTTTGCAGGAATTTCACAGTGTTGTTTAATTGTCAAATGTCAGTGTACACACATATATGTTGGTCTGTTTGTCTTTCTGCTAAGAACTGATGAAAGAGAGATGGTGTCATACGCTGATTCGTGGTTGTGTTGAATAGGCTTTCATTTAATGTATTTTGTGACTGCCTTCTTTGAGTAAGATAAAAGTGACGGAAACTTATCCTTTCACCATGTTTTTAGGTAGCCCTTTCTACATCTTTTATATGGACTGATTTTTCCCTGGAGTATTTGAGAGACGTAAGCTGAACATGCCATCCTTTATGGGCACTGCTCAAACAGCTAGGTGGCAATGTTTTTCTTGTTTCTATCCTTGTACTAGTCCATGATTAAGATGTTTATTAATAAAGAGTAGTACCTTGTAGATTTCATAAGAGAATGAAGTTAATTAAAGTAGTTTTTCAGAAATAGTGATCACATAGAGGTTTGAGAAGGAATATGTCTATAAAACTATTTCTACTTGTTACACATACCCTAGCTAAGATAGCTAGGACTAACATCGTAATGATTTCCCGTTCTTTTAAGTAGGTGTATTGTATCTGGTAGAGAAAATATTTATGTATTTTAATGTTTTGATTAATATAATAAAATAATTCTGGATTTTTTTTCTACTAAAAATGTTTTTATTTCCTCCAAGTTAGTATTGTGATTGACTCATAGCTGTGAAATGAAAAATGTTGCAGTCATCTTATAGCTAATGCTTTATTGTCTTGATGTAGCTTTACCATATAGCCAGGCACATCCCTAGTGGTCTGGAATGCAGAAGAGCAAGTCATTATTGCATGTTATTTGTTGTATTTGTTCATCTTAGGTTCCCATAGGAACCTCACTGGTTTTGTTCATGATAGAGGAAATGGCTGCAAATGAAGATGGGAGTTGGGTTTGACTCCTTCACATGTGCTGGCTGGGCTTTGGTGTAAATTTTTGTCTCCAGTCAGTTTTTGTCATCAGTTCAGGTTTTGGTAAAACTGGCTGCTGGTGAAGGCAATGTACAGCACTAGTTCTTTTGCATTCTTGTAGATGCCATATTTTACCAAATCTCCTACTCTGCAATGTGAGAATATGATCCAAATCTTTTGTTGGGTTTGAAGGAATATGATATGTAAAGCTCTCATGTATATTTACTGCAGCATAAGATAATTGAAACAGTCTTTTTCATTAAGTAAATTTCCTAAAACTGTGCTCTAAAAAACCTTCTGTGGGTGAATGATTTGTCTTTAGGAAAAGAATATTCATGTTAATGTTTTTGTAGTGATTATAAGAGGATATGTGTAATATTCTGTTGTAGTGAGAATAGAGAAAGAAAAGGAATTGTTCAAAGCAAAGTTATTTTTCTGTACTCTTCAATTAAAGAACTTTTTCTGTTAAAATGTATCAGGATGTTTTCTTTCTGTTGTTGTGCATCAGTTGTTTAAACTGTTGTGACTATTAAAAAGAGCTGAGGCTTGTGTTAAGATTTGGCAGTAGTTAAAATCGTACTTTTGATTTCCAGTTTCTAAACTTCACATACTTTCTGAGTTACTGCGTCTAGTTACAAAAAGCAATGTTAAACCAGAACTTTAAATATTGGTTGAAACATAGGGAGAAATCTTTGTGCAGAGACAGGATATGAAACAGTCCTAATTCTTGCAAGAGGAAGTAACAGGCAGGTGCTGGAAGTCTGCAGACAGTGCTGCTACTGCTCCCTGCTTCCAGGTACCTGCTCCCTGCCTGGAGAGGACTAGGTATTGCAGTGGTTCCAGTGCTTCTAGATGTTTCCTTACTTTTGGCCTGCATCATTTTGTCTGCTGGAAATTTTGAGATACAAAAGCAGGTTTTTTGACTATTTCAGTCAAGTCAAAAATTTCCAAACTATCATAGTTAACTGGAATTAATGGAATTCTTTCTGAATTCTTGATAGGAAACTGACTTTATCTGTGACCCTTCATATTAAAATGTGATTTGTTTTACTGGTTTTTGGCTATTTATCTTGAGAGTAGCTGGTTTGGGGCTATGTTTTGGATTTTTGATGCAAACAGTGTTGATTACACACAGATGCTTTTGCTGAGTGATGCTTGCACGGTGCTAAACACCTTTCCTGCTCCTCACTCCACTCGAGCCCTGCTGTCCTGAGGATGCTGAACAACTGCCCACCCCTTCACATGAGGAATGAATTCCTTGTTTTACTTTGCTTGTGCACACATTTGTTTTACATATTAAATTGTCTTCATTTCAACCCATGCATTTTTATGCTTTAACCCTTCCAATTCTCTTCCTCATCCCACAGGAGGAGACAGTGGGATCAGCTGTGCAGGGGCTGAGCTGCCTATGGGAATTAACCCACAGCATTTGCTTTGTCTTGGACTAATGGAATATCTTTCTATTTATTTGTATTTATTGATTAAATTAAGTCATCAACCAGCAAATTCAAGTCTTCTGTTTTGAGACCAGATGATTAAAAGATGTGCAGATTTAGTATTTTGCATTTCCATAGAAGTGGTGTTTCTGATTGCAAGGCAATGCCCTGGCTCCCACATGAATTTTTAAATATATTCCAAGACTTTTATACTAGGAACTGTCTTTTTTTTTTTTTTCCCGTAGAGGCAGGTGCTGCAATTTCCTTTCCACTCATCCCTTCCCTTTAAGACAGAAAAGGTGTGTGGCCAGAATTTAGATCTTTCTTCAATTACAGAATTCATGTGTAATTTAAATTGAGCCTGCATTATATGATTTATGAAAGCATGCATACTTAGTATGGCTTCTATATTATTTTTCTCTCTTGCAATAAAATTGATGGAAAATTCTAATTTTTTTCTGCTTTCAGATACAAAAAGATATCAGTCATTGTTTCAGTTTATCAGCATTGTTAGTAAAGACAAAGAGGATGGCATGTATTAATATTGTATATAATTAAAAAGTACTGGGTGAATATGAGCTTGTGTAATGAATTATAACCTAATATACAGAGTACTTAGGGGAATCAAAACATGAATATGCATTAGGAAGTTGCATATTGTGGAAATATATCAGTTTTCTTTTAAAGAAACCTTAAATACTGCAAAGAAGAAACAGTTGAATCTTTCCTTACCTGCAGTAAACAGTTCTCAGTAAGTAGCTGCTTTAGAAGGAATTAAGGCTGTGATATGTTAGACTCGAGTCTAACATATAATTTGGTCTTCGAGTGTAAATTATGAATGGTCATAATTGTGCACAATGTTGAGGGCGGTTTTGAAAATTGTTAGACTGGTCCAAAAAAGTTTCTCTAAGACATTCACTTACTATCATTTTGGGATTCCTGTATATGAAAGGAATGGGATTCCTCTGCACATAGCACCATGTCTGTGTTAAGTGAGACTTGTAATGCTTAACTCTAATGAGAAATAGTTAACAAAAACACTTTGTGAAGACTTAGTCTATTCAAATATTACTACTAAACTTTTTCATTTGTGATTAGAATTGTTTTCTGGGCTGGACAAAGAAAATACTGGAAAACATGAGTTTGACTATGTGTGATATTTTTTTTTTTTTGAATGCTTGTATGTGTTTCTCCACAGCCATCTCCAATGATTTTTCCATTTTTTGTTTTCTAATGTGACCATATTGATTAGTTTCAAATATTTTTTACTGCTGTTTTTTACAGTTTCAGCAGTTGAAGCAGGTTTCAGTGACCATGTATTAATTAATTCAGTCATCTATTTGGGCTTTATGGGATAGAAAAATTAGTATAACACATGTTCTGCCTAGTATATTTCTCTTTTAGACAGTCTTACAAATATGCCATTTTGAAAAACAGTGAGAGAGTTGTAGTTATGAATATTCGAATCTTTAAATGTGCTTTACATGTTTTACAGGGGGCCTATCCCAAGACACCACTCAGTGAATACACGTGGGCTGTCTCTTAATGCAGTAGATCATTACTGTGATTGTTTGGGTAATAGCAGCAGTTCTTTAAAAATTGTGTTTCTTTCTTATATCATATTAAGTTACTTGAATCCTTATAAATGCAATTTATCAGATTTTTGCATACATTAAGTTTTGGAAGCAGTTGTGACAAGAAAAGTATATTGCACAGGAATAGGCCTCGGGTGGGGGGAGATATGTGTTTTGTTTTGGGATTTTGGTCGTTGGTTTGGGTTTCGTTTTGTTTTGTTTTTAATCAGCACCTGCTTAGAAGTTGGAAAATTCTTGGAATTATGTAGTTTAAAATTCCATGTTGGATGGCCATGCCTGTTGCTTTATTGTTCCTTCAAAATAATGGTACATCACAATGCTGCTCTAAGTACACATTAATACTGTTACGTTCAGCACATCAATAAAGAATACCCTTTGAAAATCACTGTATTATGCAACTGAAGATTTAGGCCTTACTTTGATATTCTTGAAACTGTTTGATAAGTGTATTCTCTCCCAGATGAGGAATCCAAGGGAGAAAAATAAGCACCTCTTTTTCTTTCTTCTTCCACATATTTGATTAGAGCAGTCAGTCCTATTAAGAAAGAAAGAGAGATCTGGTTAGCTTATTCTGCTTTTCAGTCTGACAGTCAAAGGCTGTCATGGGGTTTTAAATTACCCAGAAACAAGTTTTAGTGCAAAGCTCTTTTTTTTTCTCCAAAATGCCATTCTTTATCCCAATAGACAAAGAAGAGTTCAAAAACAACTAATGAGCCTTTTAACAAAAAACATAATTTATAATAAAGGTAAATTTTTTGTGTGACTTCTGTGTGAATGCATTAATCATAAATATGAAGGTGCACTGAAGTCCACCCTGTTTCTACTTATTCTTAGTAAGAAGAAGAGGAAGGCAGTGAAGATGTTTACATTTTTATGTCCTAACACTGTGCTCCTGAAACAAGAAAGGGTTTTTATGAAGAGTAACAAGGCAAGATTTTTCATAGAGGTCCTACTAAAGCAAACCTCAAAATGAAGCACAAGTCAACTTTTACTCCTGGGACAACAGGGAGAGAATTTGTGTGCTGTTATGCCAGCATCATTGCGAGAAATACAGGTGTGGTGTGTGAAAAGTAACTTCTCAGTCACTTTCTGTAAAAGCAGGGAGAGCTGTGAGCAAATGTGCTGTCACTGTCATGGCGGAGTCATAGCACTTCTAAAGATGTTTGGCTGACTCATCAGATGATCCAGTTGATAAACAGTGAATGGACAAAAAATATGTGTGTGGTAGGAAGAGGCATGGGTGTACTCTCTTTGTTGGCTTGGTTGTGTATTTATAGAGAGATTATAAAATGTTAAGCACATAAAATGGGAGTGTGCAAGGAGGTAAGATGAAATGAGTTTCTTGCTTTCTTTTGAGCAGTTTGCACTAAATCCAGTCTCGAAGTCAGTTCACTTTAAGCCAGTGAATTTTCAGTCTTCCAGATAACTTCAGTTAAATTACAGTAAGTGAAATGTTAACTTACAGCTGGGAGTTTCCCATAATTTTTTTTTAATTGTCTGTTTTACTGTGGAAAAACACAATGTACTTTGTTGCTTTTATATTTTTTCTGTAATTCTGTGCGGGGAAGAAAAAAGATTCCTCAAAAAATGTGTGCTAGATCTGGTTTTATGAGTTTGATACATTTGGTGCCATTTGAGGTTTCAGTAGTAGGCTTCAGAGTAATTTGAAAACACCTCATCTGTATTAAACAGCTAATTATTTTTAAAATGTTGGATCCAGCGCCTTCTGTATGTCAATACAAAATGATGGATTTTGGATGGATTCTGAGCAGTAATTTCTGTGCATATACAGAAGTTCTAGACAGGAGAATGTTAACATGACGGGTGTATTTTTTCTGTATGGATTTATTTCTGAGTTTGTTTGTTCGTTATTTTAATTTCTAGGACAGAGATTGGAAAGTGCTAGGACTTGCTTTAAAATCTCTTCTCCAAAATACTTCTTGCATTGCAACATTCTTTGAACCTTACAGTCCAATACTTGTGTAAGCATTAAACTTAGTAATATATATGATTGCATGCTCTTCTAAACCACGAATTGGAGCATTATGTCTTTCTTCATTAAATGTATATTTTGTCTAATTGATTTTTATAATAAATTGATTTTAATACGTAGGAGTAAATAACCTCAGGGTGTGTCTTAGTTTTAGAAGTCTATTATTTCTAGAAAGTTTGGAGGACATGTCTCTGGGTATTTTTTTGGAGAGAGATACTGTTTGATTTATTTACATATAACTGTTATTGTATGTTTCTTGTTGACTGAATGTTTTTAATATATCTGGGTGCTTATGAAAATGAAGAGCTAATAGCATTAACAAGAGACTGGCATAGAATATAGGCCATCTTTACAAGCTTCTGGATTCTCTTATGCCTATGGTCTTCTGCCCAAGTCAGCTTTCCCTGTGCCAATTGTAAGCTTCTCTTCGAGCACATATTGCTAATCGTCCTGAACTGAGCCAAATTAAATGGTGTATTTTTAATGAGAAAAAGAGTTTGAATTCCTATCCATATGCTTCAACTGATGTCAAATCCTACTTCAAACAGATGCTGACCTCTATATTACAAAGGCATAAGGGCTAATTATTCTTGAATAATTTCCAAATTTCCAATTTTGGCCACCTATAAGGAACCTTTTACATTTCTAAGGGTATAGATCAGTATAACATACCTGTTAAATTTGTCTTAGGATTTCTCAGGCTTAAAATACCAATACTTGGAGCACAGGCTGTTGAAAATAATAGGAAATGAAAAGTTCTTAGAATATTTTCACTTAATTCATCTTTACTGTCTTGTATTTCTGCTGGAGATTAATCATCAGGAAGATAATTGTGCTTTCTGCTATAAAAAAAAAGTATGTGGTCTTTTTTTCTAGAAGCTTATCTTCCAGCTCTTAGCCAGCCATTGCCTATGCACCAGTCACAAATGGTTCAATCTGGCATTAGGAACTGGGAGAGCTGGTAGCACTAGCTGTTATCCGCAGAAGGCTTTCAATGCAGATGGCCATATCCTCTTTCCTCCACTCCTTTGAGTTAAAATGTGTAAATGTAAATCATGCATGGTTAGGATTATTCTTTAGAACGCCTGTAAGTAGCTCTTACGTATAAATCAGTTAAGAGCTTGAGATATTTATGTGGAAAGGATATATGGAAAAAAAATCCTGTATTCTCTGTCATTTTTTCCTTTCTTTTTCCTTTAAGTTAAAAATACTCTGTAAAACCATATGTACCTGTACAAAATATGTCATCAAACAAGTGCAAACGGCTGAATAGGTGATTGTGAATTATTCAGGGTGGTAGAATATATGTCTTGTAAGAAATAGTGTTTTAGTTCATATAAATTTCCAGTGTAAGCTTTTTTTTAAAGACCACGTCTGCCTTTCTGAAACTGCACATATGGCTAAGTCAGAGTTCAAAGATAAAGATAGTACAACATTAGGGCTTTAGCTGGCTATGTTGATAGTAACAGTAATATGGATAAAGCCTGTCATACAGATCCTGTAACACTCCATAATCTGAGAAAAGGTAGAAATCAAACTTGTAGAACTGAATTAGAGATGTATGGGTATTAAAATCCTCTATTCCCTCCCATTTAAACACAGACCATCTGTTGTTTCCAGATGTTCTGCTTCCTGCAGCAGTATACTGCAAATGCTGTTACAGCATCAACAAATCTTTCTCTTTTTTTTGTTGTGGGGTTTTTTTCCTGGTTCTGTAGTGTCATTCCCAGAAGCTCCAAACCACTCACCACTGGTATTTCTTCCTTAAGTGACAGTACGCTGTGGTGAGGGATGTTATGTTACTCAATGGGTAATTTGTAGTGTGGGTGGCAAAAATACCTTGAGTGTAGATAACAGCATTTTGAATGCTCCAGTGATACGTTTCAAACAATGTATAGTGCAACACCTTAATCTGCTGCTGTCTGTAAAGCAGTGGGCTGTCACCTCCCTCAAGACCACTGCTTGCCTCATTAATATCGCTGGAACAAATTATCACTTCATAGCCCAGAAATCTTCTGTAGCAGTTGTGGTGATTGATGTAACAAGGCTAAAAAATAGTGATGAAATGCATGTTCCAGAAGACAAGATTCAAATGGCGGGATCTTCATAGGCAATTAAATTCAACAAAGGAGGAGTCTTCCTGTAATAATGTGCTTCCAAATAAATGGCAAGATAACTATGATATTCTGTGGTTATTTCACATAAACTAGTTTCGTATGCAGTAATTATCTGGGAAAACTAAGCATAGAGGCATAAAAAAAAAACAAAACTAAAGTTTTAGTATGTTTTAAATGTAAAACATACTAAAAAAAAAGGAAGGAAAAAGTTAAAGAGTATAAAAGAGTAAAAGAAAGTGAATTGCAAAATAATGCCACTAAGTATATCTAGCTTTCCTCTGAGTTCATAGAATCATAAAGTAGCTTTTCTTGGAAGGGACCTTAAAGATCAGCTAGTTTCAACCCACCCCTGCCACACACAGGGACACCTTTCACCAGACCAGGTTGCTCAAAGTCCCATACAGCCTGGCCTTGAACACTTCCAGAGATATCCACTGCTTCTTTCGGCACCTCATTTCAGTGCCTCACCACCCTCTCAGTAAAGAAGTTCTTCCTAAAATCTAATCTAAGCCAGCTCTCGGTTTGAAGCCATTCCCCCTTGTCTTATCACTACATACCCCTTGTCCAAAGTCACTTTCCACTTTTCTTGTAGGCTTCCTTCAAGTACTGGAAGGCCACAATTAGGTCATCCAAAAGCCTCTTTTCTAGACTGAACCATCCCAATTACAAACTCTATTATAGGTAGGTACTTAAGAATTTATTTAAGTAAATCGTGTTGGTGCTTTTGAGCATCTATTTTATAACAGCCTATGTAGAGCTGATAACAATTCAGCTGTCTAATATACAGATGAATTGTTTTCAAATAATTAGGTGCTTTCATTGGCTTAAACTAATTTACTGGCTTCTGAATTGAAATACAGTTCTAAGTAGTAAACCTTGTGGACCAAAGAGTTCTGATGTTCCTCCAAATGAGGTCTAAACCTAAATGCACTAAGTAACTTTACAGGAATTTACAGATTGATAGCTGTGAGATGGAGCCTGTAGTTTTGCCTCCTGTGATTTCACAGATTTCAGGGGGTCTGCTCACATAAGAACTGCGGGACTGGGCGCTTTTCCTTCCTGCTACTGGGATGGTTTTTTTCTTACAAGAAACATGACTTCTCAACTCTTCTTCAATTTGCCTTTATATTGGACTCACTTTCAGCTCATTTTGAGGCAGGCAGGAGTATGTTATTCAGCTGGGATTGCTTCTTGCAGTACTTGGGCTTGTCTTGAAAATCAAATGTCTCATTGCTGTCCCACTCGTAGCAATGCAGTGAAATCCGGGGTGCCTGAGAGACTACAGCGTGTGTGTCTGATGGGGGAGCCTTTATATCTGGGACATCTCCACACTTCTGCCTTCTAAGAGCTGCTGGGAAGGAAATAACTACCTACATATGGAGAGTCTGGTAGTATTCTATGCAAATTATTTTTTTATTTAATAGTCAAGCAGTAATTCTGAGTAACTGCTTTAATCAAGGTTTCTCAAATTTTAATTCTTTTTATGTGTGTGTTTTGCAAAACTGACAGAAAACTGTCACCCTTCTTGATAGGAGTGCTAAAAGTATATTAAATAGTTTTATTTTTAGATATGCTTTACACCATGCTTTTCAGAATAATGAGGTTTGTGCCAGGAAAATTGGGGGCATGGGTGGAGAGGAAGAGCATTTGCTTAACCTATTTCTAATTAAAATTCAGATTAGAAGTTTTATATTCTTATATTGACCATTTCAGCAGATGAAAGCTGTTTTTCTCACATAAACCAATGGAGAATTGCATTGTGGTTTCCACATGTAGATCAGCTTCTCCCCCAGCACCAGTGGACACATACATATTAATTGAATTCCATTTCCCTGAGGTTTGACATTCTTTCTTTTAAATTCTAAATAGAACAGACTCTTACAAATGGATTAAAATTTTTAAGTTTAAAAATAAAAAACCACTAAAAGTTAGTGTATTAGAAATGTTGATTGATTGTCTTCTCTTTGATTTGATTTTGTAGAAAGCAGAATGCAGCAA
Organism: Rhabdornis inornatus; assembly: GCA_013397075.1. NCBI lineage: Eukaryota > Metazoa > Chordata > Aves > Passeriformes > Rhabdornithidae > Rhabdornis > Rhabdornis inornatus. Next base: position 479,131 of record VWZS01007268.1, read on the forward strand.
CAAGCAATGGTGTACTTAAAAATGAAATTATCTTGAAGTTTTCAACCTCAGTGTTTTGAAACACTTCAGTGCACGAGGTATTAAATACGAGATACAATGAACTCCGAAGCAGGAAAATGAACATAGTCGGGGTGAAATTTAAAATAGTTATTTTAATAACATTGTATTGAAAATGTTACTGTAAAAGCATTAATAAATGGCTAGACAGGACCTATTCAGAATGTTCATTTTGTGTCTGACAACAGACCCATTTGTTTTGCTTCAAGATTCTGATACGCACATTGACACGATGCCAGAAGTTTCAGTTTATCTTTTTATTGGTGTTAGTGAAGTTTGATAAAGAAACTCCACAGCATTTTCAATAACTGGAATGGTGTAAAATCCAAAATTGCTACAAAGAACCAGCCACTGTATTTTACTAGTCCTGATTCTACAAACAGTTGTGGAATCACTGAAGCAAGGATCTGTCTGTGCAGATCTTTGCAACACCAGGGTCAGAGGACATATTTTCAAATCGATTAAAAGGTTTCTGCTGACTTTGGTGGCCCTTAGGTCATGATGCCATAGAAATAGGAGGAACTAAGTGGTATTTGTATTTGGAGTCTTCATGTGTATGGTCACTGAAAGAGAATGGTTGCTGTGGGTTTTATTTAAACGATGCAGTGGTCATAGGTCAGCTGGAAAGTCTGTCCCCTGAAAGCTTGAGAGTGTGTACTGTGTTTTGATATTCTTACAACACAGAATGTTTAACTGACAGTCTTGACAGAAGAGTGTGATTCACCGTTCTTCTCATAGTGGTTTCAGATTTGCTGCCAAGGATTTGGTGGTTTGTTTTTTTTTATGTATCTGGTGCTGATCAAGGATTCACTAAACAACAGGAGTGTAGAAATAAATTTCTGAACTTGTAACTGTCCAGAAACTGTTCATCTATCCATGGCTGTTTCACTACTCAATTACAAATTATACTAATATTTAAGCATCTTAACTAAATTTAGATTGCTGTAGTATGGAGAGTTACAGACTTTTTGGTTGGAATTCTGGGGAATTGAAGCCATCTGTTACCTTGAAGCAGAGAGATTTAGTAATCAAGTACAACAGTAAAAAAGAATTCAGGGAGGCTATTAATTAACAAACTTGGATCAGGTTCAGCATCTTCTTGCCCTTAAAAGTCAAGTCACTTCTGACATTGGCTGGACAATTATTTTTTTTAAGTGAGTATTGCATTAGGCATTCTGTACTTTGCATTCCTATTCTAGAAGAGAATATTTAGATGAAAAATACGCATATTTCAGAAAACAATAATTACAATTTTTTATTTTCTGAAAAAGTGAAAAGAAACTTCATCTATGTGCATGTGGTTATCTGAAAAAATTCAGCTCAAGCAATGAAGTTACTGATAAGTTTATGACTTGCTTTCCATCTTAAAGATAACTCTTAGAACACAGGTACCACTCTTCAGATTTTAAAAAGTAATGTTGTTCTTCACTTACTTCATTTCTCCTTGTGTAAAAATAACCTATGAGGGTTAAAATACGTGACTGTCATTGCTATGTGAAACTTCTGCTGAATTCCTCCTTTTGTAGAAGGCCAGTGGAGCCCACATTCTATTTCTTTTTTGAATGTTTGTGTTTGGGAGCCTCTATATTGGTTAGTTGCTGATTTTTCATGTTGGTACTCAAATAAGCAGAAGGATGTTTGTGCCTTAGCATAAATACCAATTAAAAATATTCTTGAGCTTGTTTTTCTGAACTCTAATAACAGTTTCTTAGAAGTAGAGAATTACTGGTGGAAATTTTGTTGTGAAAATTTCAGTGACATTTTGTGACGTATGGGATTGTTAAAGGCAACTCGGTGACCAAGCGTTCTTGTAGCTTGTTAGGATCCAATGACAGTAGTTGGGATGGTTGCTGAATTACTTCTGTTTTGCTTAGGAAATAATACCAGAGAAGAGGTCAGAACAAAAGCCATTTATCCTCTGAAAGCCCCTGCATTCTTTTAACATTTCATACCATATTCTGTTCCTAAAATCCTTTCCTCCTTGGACTTTCCTGACTCAAACGTCTCCCAGATCATTTGCTTGTCTCTAGTCCTTTCTTGCTTATCTTTCCTCCTCTTGCTTTACAGATGAATTTTGACTGTTGTCCCTATATTTCTAGCACTGCTGTCTTGCCCACTTCTGTTTGTACAGTCTTGACAGTAAGAGCTTAGTCATTGTTTCTTTGGTTTGGTTGGATTATTTTTATCTGCAGCTGCATTCTGCCTGAAGGACTCTGACAGGGTTTGATAGCTCAGGCTCACCACTGCAGCAGGCACATTTTTATGATTCCTGGTTGACCCAAACTGGCAAAGTGAGTGGGCTTTTTGTAATTACATTTTCAGATAAAATAATTCCTCTGACAGAAGAGTTAAATCTCTTAATGTTGTTCTCTCCTTCTTCACTATGGTGTCCATTTGCCTCTAAACAAACCCTTCCCTTCCCTAAACACATTCCTTATATAACCATTGAAAATTGTTTGGTAAAAACTAGATTTCTGGCTTGTCACCTCAACATCTCTCCCAACTCACTTTCTCTGCCTTATCAAATATAAACTGGTTAACTTTTCTCCTTTTGAATTTCTGTGGTCTACTTCCTTGTTTGTATCCCAGAAGAGAACAAAATTCATGCACAGATCAGCTTGTGCCAAGCTTTATATCTGTCTGGTGAAGTGTTTGCATACCTATGTCCCATTTAGTCAACAAAAAGGTTATCCATAAATGTCTGCCAAGTTCATTATCCTCAGGTGCTTGTGTATGACTGCATTTGTGGTATCTCTGGCATGTTTAACACCAGTCACTCCAGACTGCTCTGAGACTGCCTTTGAACCAGGTTTGTCTCATTAGTTGCTCCCTTTTTCTTTTCCCATCTGTTTGCTGTATTCATCTATTCTCTCCTTCCTAATTCTTGATTTTTAAACTGTTTGACTCAAATCACTTCTATTTTGCATGTGGGCAGTGTCTGCTAGAATAGGAGTCTTTGAAGTAAGTGATGGATCTAAGGAAAAGTTAATGCTGTTTGAAGCACTTCAGGTGTTTCAAGTGAACATGTGGAAAAGCTGTTCCCTATACTCCTTTAACTTCTTGTCTCTTCACTCAGAATTTATGCCTGATAACATTTTTTGGAGCTTATGGACAAGTCAGAGCATAAAACTCTTGTGCCTGGCACAGGAGCCTCTGAAGTTATTTCTAATCTTACATGGCAGCAAAATGGAAGCAAAACACTGATCTCCTCAGCATTATGTATTAATAGTTTTGAACTAAGCTCTAATTGTTCTGATATTACACACATATTTACTCCATTTGAAAACATGGATAATTGAGGTAGCATTTATAAAAATTGGCATCCAACTTCTGAGTATCTGAACATGATGTTCATTGTGCTGTCCCAGGTTGTGTCCCTGACATTGTAACTCTATAGGCCTGCAACTGGTATCTGAGCAAACGTGCCTTTCACTTTGAGTTATCTTTTATAGTAAATCCTTTCAGTGAATGTCTCTTATTACATTAAGTGGAAATTGAAATTTTCCATGTTTTAAATTCAATTAAGAACTAATAGAAGAGTAGTAATAATTTTGTAGAGTAAACCATGTAGGAAACTTTTTGGTACTTGACACACTAAAATTGAAATGGTCTGAGTACGAAAGAGCTTAGATCTGTATCTTCCTCTGCATTTGTGGGCCCAGTGTTGCTGGCTGCTTTCTTTGCTGGGTCATACAAGTCTAAATAGATTTGCACATTTGCAGTATAACTGCAGTATTTTAAATAGGGAGAAGTCACACTATAGAATCTTCCTGAAATTCAAGAGCTAGAACCAAATACTGGAATGGAAAGAGATAAGAATTCTTAAGTCTTCATTTTGCATATTTCATAATGAAATAATAAAGTAAGGCTAACAGAATGTAGTATATAGGTAACATATATGCCAAGAGGACAAAAATGTGGGGAAGCTAGATTTGAACATGAGCTTTATGATTTTTTTTCTAAGAAGAAACAGTGCCAGATTAAAAGTATTATTAGTTGTGAAAGCTTATATGAAACACCTGTCTGTAGTTCAGGTAGAAAAGCCAGAGACCTTTTGTTTTGGCTTTCTGGAAAAGTAGTCTGTTTGGGGCAGTGTGGGGTCTCTTTGTAGGGCAGAGGACAGCAGGAGGCAATCATAGAATCATTAAGGGTTGAAAAGATACTTCAAGATGATGGAGTGTATTTGTTTTTCAAACACTTCCAGGTATGGTGATTCAGCCACCTCACTGGGGAGCCTGTTCCAATGCCTTACCACACTTTCAGTGAAGAAATTTTTCGTGATACCCACCTGAAACTCCCTTGGCAAAGCTTGAGGCCATTTCCCTCATGGTATGGCTAGTTGCTTGTGAGAAGAGGCCAACCCCCATCTGGCTACAATATCCTTTTAGGTAGTTGTAGAGAGCAATAAAGTCGCTCTTGGGCCCTTTTTTTTCTCCAGGCTAAACACTCTCAGCTGCTTCTCGTCAGAATTATGCTCCAGACCCTTCCCCAGCCTCACTGCTTTTCTCTGCACCTGCTCCAGCACTTCAGTGTCTTTCTTACTGTGAGGGTCCAGAATTGAACACAGGATTTAGGGTGAAAGAAAATGGATTTAAGAAGTTCTTATCATGGTTGCCAATTAAACGCAGGTTCACATAGAAGCCAGGATTGATTTCTTTGGGGAATGTAGGTAATGCACCCCACAAGCTTGGGAACTGTTCAGGAGGTTTGGTTTCCTCAACACTTGTTCTTGTATGTATACTTGTATATTGCAAGAGAAATTTTTTTCTGTATAGTGTTCTGTACCTTTTTTCTGCCCAATAATGTGTCAGGTTGTGATGCTTTTATAACTCTTGGCCTATATAGATGGGTTTCAGGAACATCTGCTCTTGGTGGGGACTTAATTTTCTCCAGCTTTAAGGTGTATTCTAAAAGAAGAAGTAGGCTAGGAAAAAAAATTCTAAAAATCAGAACTTTGAAGGCATTATCGGTATCTGAGTCTCTTATCATATGAGTGGGGAAGGTTGAACTATAGGAATAATTTTTGAAGGGGTGGAGGGAGTAGGACAGAGAACAGATTTGTTTGCTGTGTGTGTAGAACTGAAACTGTGTCTGGGATTGTCAGTAGCATATTTGATGTTGAAGAAAAATACAGCTAAAATGCTTGAGACATCTTAAAGCCTGCATTTCCTGAAATGCTAAGTGTTTCCTGCTATCTGCTTTTTCAAGCTGAAATTTTACATATGCAATAAGCTGTACTGAATTAGTGTGAAAATAGGTTCTACTTCTCTCTTCAATTCATCTCTGTACTCAAATGAAGAAAGATAAAAACATGTGTTTGCATTCCCTTTCTCAACATGTGTTTGCATTCCCTTTCTCTTCCAGCAGCCTTGAGCTATTAGGCATAGCTCACAGCCTTGTTGAGCTCTTCATTGAGCTTGGGAGAATGCATATTTTTTGGTCAGGCTGCTGTGAGGAACAAAAGTGGTACCACACATCTGTAAGGTACGATATCATAGTTTGGAAATATTTGTCACTGGCTGTACGATAGGCTTTTATCCTTAACTATGAATTTTTGATGCTGAAGCCAGATATTTAGCTCTTTGAGTTTTATTTCTGTCACTCATTAGGATTGACATTACACAACACGTTTATCTCTCAGCTGTCTTCTACCATATGGTACTGTGGGGTTTACTATTCAGCTTGCCAAGTCGATGGTGAGAAATGGAGCAAAGAAGTTCTTTGAATATATATCAGTTAGAAGTGGAATAAGATGTGAACGGGAACTCCTCTTCTGCTGAAGTTCAAAGAAACGTCGGCTTGAACACATCATCTTGTTCTGTCTGCTTCATCAGCTGGTGTGATTTCACAGGGAAGCATTTTGTCCCATGTCTAAATCCCAGCAGGAACATTTAGAGCTTCTAATCAATGTCAGTTATTAAGTATACTGCCTTTAAGGACTGCTGCATTTGTAGCTGTAGATTACCATTTTTTGACCAATTTTGTTGAAATTTGCTGAACACCCCTCTGCCCTCCCAAAAATATTAATGGAAATGCAAAATAACCATAGTATTTTCCACGCCCAAATGCAAATAGGAGTTGAAGATATTGTGGACGGGTGAATGGTAGTTGGATATTACTACTGGGTATATATTTATCTTGCTGCAGTAAAAAGAAAAAAATATTTTCTTTGTTGTAAGAGTGGGTGTACAGGAGGTCTTAGGTGTAGACTTGTACTATATACAGTTCTTTTGTTGACATGCTAAAATAAGTTCTTAGGACTTTCTACTGATTTTCCCAGTTACTAAATGCTGTTTTGCTATTTTCAAATATTAACTATTTTCTTAACCTTGAAACTAGTAGTTTTAGTTTCATTAAAAATAATTAAACTTTGGTAACTAGATTTTTTATGTATTGAAATGTAGCAAAAAATTGTAATAGCTCGCAGTGACTAAAGAAAAGGTTGTTTAATTATATGCTCTAAGCTTCATTGGTGAAGTCAGACTGGATAGGCCTGTAGGACTCACTACAGGCCCACAAGGATCCCTTCCTGGTGGTAGTCACAGCCAGTTTGGGAAAGAAGTGTCTAATACCAGGGCAGTGCTACTGGTTACTGAAAATAGTGATCATAATGTACGGTTTCTTCTGTTTCTGGAGGAGACATGCTGAGATGTTTTATCAGGATTTGACTACAAGATTAGTCAGTCCTTTTAAAGACTAAGTTTTTGTTTTACTTTGTTTGATTTACATTGTTAATTTCTTTTGTGTTTTTCTACAAAAGGTTGATAGTCTGAAGGTATCGTCTGATAGGAAAGAGCAGGTTTCTCATCCATTAAATGCATGTGAAATTACTTATATATAAACCTACAAATACACACCTTGTGTGTAACTTCTATTAGGCAAAAATCTCTTTGGTGCAAGAATTCTGTGATATGTGCATGATTTTGACCCTTTTTCTCAGAAAAAGGGTAATTTCTCAGCCATTTTGACAATATAGTGCATTAGAATACTTCACAGACCTTCTTTCACTCCCAGTAAAAACTGAAAGAAAATCATTCAGATGGGCTATAAATACTCAGCCTGCCAGGAATCACAGAACAGGAAGAACTTCAGTGTTTTTGCTTACAAACTAAGGGTTAATAGACAATAGATGGCATCTCCATTGCCGGAAATAAGGGGAAAAAAGAGTATTTTTGGTCAGTTTAATTATTAATAGTATTTTTGGCTAGCTGGGTAGTGGGCTGAAATTTGCATAAGCATTTGATGTTAGCATAGGAGCAGTGTGAAGTCAATACCAAATGGTTTTGAAACTCTCCCACATAAGGTCTTTCTCACTCTTAAGTGCTTCAGTGGGCTAAATGGGGGCTAGGGAAGAGTGATCTTGTAGGGAAGGACAAATGGAAGGGCTGAGTTCATCCTTCACCTGCTCTTGAACCTCCTGCTTGTCCATGGATGGTGAGCTGCAGGAGCCAGGCTGGCCTGGGGGGTGCACAGAGACAGGACAAGGCAGGAGGGAATACAGGGAGATGCTCGTTAGGAAAACAGGACAGTGAGTTCTTAGTGATGCAGGTTGGTATGGACCTGGGAATGTGTTGCCTGGAGAAGTTGTGGGATCCTAGGAATGTCAAAATTTGACTGAATAGGGCTGCAGAGAACCTTGCCTACTGTTGAAGTTACACCTGATTTGTGAGTGGTGTTGGACCTCCACAAGGCTCCTTACAAACAAAACGTTTTGCTTTCATTGGGTTTTAATTACTTCCTTTATTTTTTTCAATTGTTGTTTGATTTATATGCTAAAAATTGTTCTGGGAATTGTTCTGTAAGTTTTTGATTACTTTTCTGTAGGGTGTTGGGTTTTTTATTAGTGACAAGCTAGTTTCATGTCTGAGGTAGGTGTTTCCATTAGTTTATAAACCAACATCCTGTGGCTACATGATTGTTTAGCTGTAGGATTCTTTCTAGTTCCATGAAATCTAAATGAAATTAGTGATTTTCTTTAAAAATAATAAATAAATAATAAATACTAGTCATTTGTCTTGGAGCATTTCTTGAAAATATCAAAATCCATGAATGTTGCTATTGCTATAGGAGCAATGAAGAAAGACCCAGCAACACAGCTTCCTCTCAGGGGTAGAAGAAGCTGCTTTATTGTAGAACCACATACATTTTTATAGAACACTTCGCTGACCCGAGAATAGAGTCAGCCCATTGGTCCAAGGAAGGCAACACCTTTTGCTTTTACCAAAAGATCTCGACTCACGTGCATGCAGTGTCAACAATAGCAGGTGCAACTTTTGTTTATTAATTCTTTCCTTTCTGTTTTCTTTCAAACGTCTGGGGAAACTCTGCTTTCCCAGGATCCCGTACCTACACATAAATATCTAAAATATCTAAATCCAAATATCTTAATCCTCTGTCCTAATCACAGTGCAGATGTAAGGAGGCTGACAGCTGTGCTCCGTAGCAGTGTTGTCCTTGAATTCCTGTGGCTTTGGCCACTCTGTCCCAGGGCTGGCTTGTGACTGCAGATGTGCTCACAGAGGAGCTGGGTCCTGTTTGCTCCATTCACCTGTCACTTACTGCTGTGTACGAACCTCTGCCCGGGGAGTTAACCTTAGAGATTCTCTTCATTAGAATCAGATTAACACCTTTCTATGTCCTGTTAATGCCTGTGCTTCAAATTAGAGTCCATTTGTTCTCTGAAAGCTAAGAATTTGGATAAAACCGTTCAGTCAGTGTCTTGACTTTGCTGTATACTGTGAAAGAAAGGTCATCTAAACCCCAGTCTCATTGCTTTTTTTTATCTTTTAGCTCATACCAGACACTTGAGTTAAATTTGAGCTGCTGGGCTAGAGCTGAAAGGCCTTGTTGTCTTTTTCCAGGTGGCCTTAGCAGTCAAAAAATGTTACATGTACTGAGCACACTGATTTAGTTGTGCTTTTGTAAAGGAGCTAATGCTGTATATACTTTAATCAGAGCACTGCATTGAAAAATGTAACATAGCTGTTATTTGGGGAGGAGGATCTTAAGCATTTCCTTGTTTTAGGAATATATGTGCATTAAGGTCAATGTGAAAATGATGATGGGAAGCAGCATTTGTTGATAAGGTTATGTGTCAGCCTGGCTCTCTTCCCCTTACTGAGGCAGTTGCCTAAGAATACAAGGAATTAGTCATCTTCTGACTAATGTGCAACTGAGAATGTCAATGTCAATTTATTCAAAAACTTAAAAGGGGAAGTAAATGCAGACCAAGGATAGAAATGGGCTCAAAGACAACCCTGTTGGTGAAGGGTATAGTTATAACTTCAAGAAATCCTCTGATAGGGGCCTACATCTCAGTTGGATGTGTCTGAAGAGTCAAAAAAGGGTTGAAGGAAAGTTTACAAGGCCAGCAGTGTTTGTATGTTACTAAGTGAAATGAATTAATGAAAAATCAATCCCTCAGCCAGCCAATTCTGTTTCTGCTATTAAATTGCAAAGCATAGTAGTTTGCGTCTTAAACAACATAGCATTTCCAAAGTAATTGAAAAGCCAAGATTAATTGTTTTTGCAACCAAAATTCTACCCAGTTCTTCCCTTTACGCCTTTACATTTAAGCTGGAGTTACGCTTTTCTGTAAATGCAGCTTTGTATTGGACTTTCATAAATACTTGATTGAATGGTAAAAGCAATGCCTTCACAGCTTGATCAAAGTCGTTGTCTGACTAAGGTCTGCATTTTCATGTTTTTGCCTCTCAATTCTAAGCTGGACAGTTCTGTGTTTATTTGCTCTAACTGTTGTGTGAAAAGAGGTCACCATTTTCTCAAAAATCTCCACCCAGATTCACTTAACTATCACACGTTGACATGATCAGCCTCTGGAATTGTCGAAAAGAGTTCAGGAGGCTTGTCAGTTGTGGAAAGTTTTCCTTTTATTAGAGTGGAGTTTGCCAGTATTGCCACAGACCAGACACAGCAGGGCTTGCCACAACTTTCAACCAGATGAGGATTGTTGAGGGGGACAACGGAGATGTTTACTGAACTTTGAGTTTTTTAGTCTTTTATGTATTCCTTAAAACAACTGGAAAATTCTTTTATCATCACCTCATTGTCTAAAGCAAATGAATCTTTGAAAGAATACTGGTATGTGTTTAATGAAAGCAGTTGATCTACCATTTTGAGGCATGCCTCCTTGTTGTTCGTTTTATTTGAAGACTACTTTGTAGTCTTGTTCAAAGACCACCTACTTATCAGAAGGTAAATTGAAAAGTTTTTCTCATTTTTATAATGGCACCATAATAAAAATCTATGTAGCTGTAGCAGACCATACACAATACTACTGAGATTTCTAGTTAGCCTTTGAGTGAAAACTCAGTTCACATATTGTGACTGGGTAATTTTTATTTGCTAAGTGGTTTTGATTCGGTTTATTAATAGCTTATGTCACGTTTTTCAACCTAATTAGGTAAGCTAATAATTCATTTAATGGGAAAATATCCTATATCTGTTTGCAGGTACTACACACTTACAATGAGCTCTTTTCTTCTTTGGAGTCATTGGAAAGCTGAAGGTTTTTAAACAGGACTTGGCACAGCAGCCAGTAACATCCTTGCCATTTAGAATACTGTGTTAACAACATGCCAGCTGTAGCTAAAGCTCTAACTTTTCCTTAGATTTTGACTGCATCTGGAAGCCGTAGGAAAACTTAATGTGAGGAATTTTAGAAGGAATATTATATGCTTCTTATCAGTTTTTTGTCCTGCTGCAAAGATGCCCATTATGATATTCATAGAAGATCTTTAACGTGAGATTTTCCCTTGAATAACATTCGAATTTATATAATAACAAAGCTATCATTTTAAATTTTTTAAGACATATTATACATAGTAAAGAGAGGATTTCTGTTTTGTTTAGCTTACCCCTAGATATAAATTGTCACAACAGTAATCTAAGCCTGTTTATGCTTTTTTGTTGTTTATTCATTAACTATCAGGACACTTTCTGATACACCAATAAAAATGTAGTAGGGTAAATGTATTTTGTTTCCCTTTTATGTTTACAGTTACGAGGAATTCACAGACTCTAAAATCTTGATAATTTTTTGTTTCTTTTCTTAACATTTTAATAAGCCTTTGCTGTTTGTTAAAATTCAACACTGTATTAAAATGTATTATTCCACTGTGTTCCAAGGATCAGTGTCAAGAAGATTTGGTAGTTTTTCTCTTCAGGGCTTCCTGGCAGAAACTTGTTTCCTATTAGAAACAAATCTGATGTGGTATTTCCTTTCCAGCAGTCTTTTTGTCTTTAAAGGCCTGCAGTGTTATTATTTATCCCATTATTTTTTCTCTTTTTTTTTTTTTTTTTTGTCATTGTACTAATCTCTTTCCTCCATCCCACTTGGTTCCCTGTCTTAGCATAGGGTTCTTTCTGGCAATGGCAAGAGATTGAGTCCTTACACTTAACACTGGAGTTCAGGCAGCTTGCTAACAATATCCAGGCTAACTTTTCTCCATGTCTTGGGGGCCAGTAGCAAATCTGAGGCATGCTTTTGACATTTTCTACATCATCCTCAAATACACTTTTATCTTTAAGGAAGAGTTCTGTCATGAAACTCACTGCATTTGTATTCAGAGAGATGAGTCTGGTGGCTCTGTAAGGTGCTGAGTAAGTGGTCACCCACTAGAATTCCCAATTAGCTGCACTGAGGCACAGAGCTGGAGGACGGAAATGCAGGAAAAATGCCCAGCACTCCCCTGACCCTGCCATGTAGGTGAAAGGAAATTAAATGCTAAGTTCGGTTGTATGTGTCAAGTGCTCTCCAGCACCACAGCTGGAGGCAGATTAGTGACAGAATCCTCTGGTGCCCGTTGTCATCACAAACTGAAAACAAACCCTGTCTGCATGAATGCAGAGATACCTCTCTTTCCCAGAAAAATCTAGGATACTACTGCTTATTTTCTGTTATTGGGTGATAGACCAGGAGTGATGAGTCGGCTGGAGACAAACAGCACTCAATATGAGTGCTCAGCAAGTCTCGTTTATTAGCAATCTTTGGTTCATTATATACTATTACTAATTAAGCTCATACATAGTGCAAAAGCAAGCTCACTATTAGACAGCATTTTAAGTGTTAACCCCTCCTCGTTCCACATTCCTGTGGTCGTCCAGCTGCAAAGTTTCTTCTTTCTCTAACCGCAACACTCTGTTTTTGTAAAACCCCCTTTCTGATAAGGAGATGATGACCTTGCCAATTAATCACACCAGCTGCACTCTGTTTTTGCTGTGCGGCACGGATTCAGCTATCTGCTGCATGGGAACATGGCCTTTATCGGCTAGCCATTCCTCTACACAGGAGGTCTAGTTTCTTTGGTTTCGGGGTTTTTTTGTTTGTTTGGCTGGGTTTTTTTTTAATTCTCCTTTATCACATGGGTATTATTCAGTAGGCCTGACATGTTTGCTGGCTGCTAAGCTCTGACCAGTTGCAAAGATAAATCATCATTCCTGTGTTAGTGCTACTGCCTTCTGATTCTGGGCAAAATCTGGAGGTTGTGTTGGTTTTTCTGTAGGCAGTTCCAGTTACGTGTACAGGGATGTTGAATCTGGACTAAGCAAATGAGTCTCAGAAACATTGAGACCAAAAAAGGCACTTGCTCAGATTGATAAATTGAGAGAGGGGGAAGCCAAGATCTACCTGGAATAGTGTGCCTCCCTTTTTACTGCTTGATTTTGTCAGGTTTCAAGGCACCAACAATTTGATTTCTACAAAGGAATCAACACAATATCTTAACAAAATTAAAATAGTTACTATGGCTATAAGGCACCTGAAAATCTAAGAAAATCAGTAATCTCACCAATCTTCTACCTGTTTCTGCCACACCTGAATTTTCACAATGTATTATGGAACAACTGGCAAGTAATCTTTCTCTCTCTGCAAAGTTACAATTGTGCCTTCCCTGCAATTTGCACCCCTTAACACCCTTACCCACCAAATACTGTTATGATGTGGAAAAGTGCTATTATCTCAGGCTTACACATTGAAAAGTTGTTTGTGCAAGTCACATGGGCAGTTAATGACTGAGCAGAGCTGAACAAGCTGTTCAAGCCTTAAGCTAGAGGGGTGGGTTGCACAGCTTTTCTTAGATGAAAGAAGTCAAATGAAAATGTATTTCCAGTCAAACTGAGTAGGACAACCTTCATTACAGAAGTAAACATTACTTCCATGTGGTTGAAACTACAGTTCTGATTACTGTATGATGGATCATTAAATATTGATTTAAAATTGGTGGAAAGTGATACCAAAACTCCATACCACCAAAATTTTCTAGTGAAGAGCACCCATCCATTTTAAATAGAATATAAAATATTGCCAGCGGTTTTGGTCTGTAGGTATATGCTTAATATTCTAAGTATAATACTGACTTTTTCCTCACTTCTCCCAAAAGCTTCTTGGTCCCTTTTTGACAATCATTAGTGCATCAGTAGATGGGCATTGCAGACAGCCTCTGCAATGGTTTACACTTGTTTTACTTATGTGAAGCTCATGAGGAATCTTTTGGTCTGTATAAACTAGAATTTGCAGATATTTGTTTTCTTGTTTGGCATAGGTTTTAGTTCTCTTTGTTAGAATCATGGATTTCAGGTGCATTTCTGTTGGAATTTTTTTGATCACCATTTTTTAGTTATCTTGGATGCTGTAATTGTTGAATTTGCACAAATAACTTCTTTTTTTAAGTGTGTTTAATGTTTAGATTGTTTTGTAGCAACAATCAGATTGTGTGGTAAAAATTATGGTACTTCAGTCTGCTTTGCAAAATGAAGGTAATTAAATTCAGCTCTATTTGTAAGTGTCAATTTTAGTGTTACTGCAGTGTCATTTGTATCACCATTTTCAAACTGCTTGATCCAGAAAACCTCCGCTTGTAAAAATAATTGTGAAATAGCTCCTGATATCTGCTTAACTTCACCAGGAATCTGAGCGAGTTTTAAAGTTTTTGTCAACTGTGAGCATTATCTGAAAAATAAAATTCTTGAACTGCTTTCGAGATTCTCTTTTTAGAAACCCTTTTTGGGTTAACTGACAAATTATGATAGATGAAATATGATATATCAACCAGCAGCTTTCTTCCCTTCCCTAGGTAGCTTGTGGTTATCCTTTTGAAAATCAGCATTTGGCACTGGCTGCCATCCAGTCATGCTTGAAAACCTAGGAAATAGAAAATAACTGCCATGGTGTAGTTGAATTATTTTGATGGCTTGTTTTGATTTTGCCAAAGAAAGAGATGAGTCAGAGATAGCTTTGAGGCTGCAAATTTCAAAAACACTACAATAAATTCAAGTAAAGTTGACTTAAAAACATATAGGGTCTGTTTTCCTTGCACAATACAGCTGGAGTTGTGTGCTCCAGCGATGCTTTCAGAATCCATTTCAGGTGATGTGAAAAATCACAAGTGATGGCTTAAATACACAAAGGTATTTTTCGTTATGTATAAACAAAGTAGTATGTATTAACAGTGAAAATTCTTGCTTTCCAGCCTCATGGTTACAATAACTACAGAATCCTAGATCAGAAAAGACTTGACCAAGAGAATGTTGTCAGGAAGGCTCAGTGTTACTTCCCTGGGTTTGAAATTTGGCACTAGGTTCATTGTTGTTTTCCACAAGTTCGTTACAACAAGCATTGTTGCTTCCACATCTATGGTTTTTTAGACATGACTAAATGCCTCAAGTTAGTAAAGTTCCTGACAAATATACTGAGAACAAAGCTTGTTTCTCTTTGAGCTCAGGCATTTGGAAAAGCTGTTCCTGGTAGCCTTGTGGAAACAATTCCAATCCCTCCCACGAGCAGTCTGACATTGGAAAGCCCTACTTACACCAGGGTAAGCAAACTCCTCTGTCTCTAGTCAGGAGATTGAACTCACTGGTGTCAAAGCATTTCAGAACTGTGAGCAGATTTCTTATTATTTTTTCTTCCTCTTACAATTGTATGCATTTATGAGATATTTCCATTATTTTTCTTTACAATTTACTCAGTGTTCCATGTGATTATATTTGAGCAAGCTGAAGAGCAAGTTTCAAATTTTTTATTCCTCTTATAATACTTTGTTCCACACAGGATAATAGGAAATATAAATTGTATAAAAATACTGATTTTTAGAAAAATACGACGAGATTAAAAATTTTAGACAGTAAAATAATAACCGTATTTAAATGAATTAGTTTTTTGAAGTCCCTACAATGGATTTAAAATAGAAGCTGCAAGAAACTTAATTTAATTTGAGTGATAGAACTGAGTACAAATAATGAAAATTAACTTTGGTTATAATATGCAAATCTTAAGCCATTTTCCATCTACATCTTCCATTGAGTTTTGCAGGGGTCATAGACGCGCTATTTGAAAAGTTATGGCTGTTCTATTAGGCCATCTGTAGCTTGTTTGAGGTAGTTAGTTGCACTAGTTTGGCTTTCCTTTGCTGTGAAGAGTGTGAGAAATTGAGCTGAGAGGGAATTATCCATTCTGTATTTCTTCAGTTTTTCACTGCAATCATCATGATATCACTCCTTTAGGAAAAGAAACATATATAAGCCTTTCAAATTTTTACAAACCAAAATTTCTGTGCCTGGAAAGACCGGTATGATGGGGAAGCATTTTTGATACTACAGTGCTGTTTATTAATTTAGCTCAGACATTTGTGTTTTGTGTTCTAATTAGTGTATGACTTTCAGTACAGCAGCTAAGAATGTGATGTTACAGTTGAACTGTGTTGAATGTTTGTGTCTATTTATGTCCAGTTTAGCTGCACAGAAACTGAGGTGGGGACATGCATCATCTATATATTTACACGCACGACCCATCATACACTTCCTGTGTGGTTTCTGTGCAACCCATCCTTAGCCCATATAGCACTTGAGTTTAAAAGGGAGCTCAGGGGTTGTGCTAGCCTGACACCTGTCAAATGGCACACTTGAAAACTACTGGGTTTAGATTGTTTCAGATGTATTTAAATTTAATACCAGACTTTAGACAAATGCTTTCATAACAGGGAAAAAAGGGATACATGATGGCCTAAATCTTTCTATAAAATTATATGTTTCTCAGAGGATAGCTGTAATTGAATTATAGAATGCCTTGAGAGTATCCTTGTCAGTGGTTAGAGAGATATGGAGGGAAGCGGAGAGACTCTTTCACAAACAAAATGTGGGAGAGACACCCTGTAATTCAGCTGTATGAAACCCCCAGCAATCATACAATTATACTATAAATGCAGTTTGGGAGGAATGAAAAGCAGCATTTATTTAAAACATTACGAAAAATTACTTCGTTGTATGAGACATGTATTTTCTCTGTGTTTTATTCAATTAAGTCTTTCTTGTCTGCCCAGCTAACACCCTTTCCTCCATCATTGTCACAATGCGCTTGTGTCTGAGTATCGGCCTTCTAATGTGCGGGAAGGACCCATTTTTGGAGCTGTAGTAGAAGCCAAACTCCAAAAGAAGGACAGTTCTAACAGGACTGCCTCTATTTCTGCCAGAGACAACAGAGTTGGAGTTTTCTATTTATAATAGATTTTGTACAGCCAGCTAAAGAGAAAACCGGGAAGTCGATCCAAACTGTCCGCTTGCGTAATATAAGTGAATTACCAGAAAGGCAAGGGGAATTATTTGTGCATATTTTGTGTTAAAAGTCACTTGAAGAATTGTTCGCTATTGTAGAATTTTAGCCAAAATAATTTTGTTTTCTGAAAAGGGAGTAAGAGAAATATTAATTGTATAATTATTACCATTATAACTGACAACAGCGGTCAAGGTGATTGTTATATTAAACTCAAGATGTCAGTAAACAAATAAATTGACAGTATTTGCAATTTATATAGGGACGACATTTGCTCTTAAGGTTTGGAGCAAATTTAAGCTTAGAATATTTACAGAGTTCTTAGTGCAGTTTAAATATCCCCAAAATATCTTATGTGTGAACTGTCACAAGAACAAGAGACTGGGTGAGCTGGGTGTTGGATTGCACCTGCCCCTTCCAAACCCCATTTTTTGGGTTTCTTTAATGGGCACCTCTATGAATCTTACAATTCCAGCATCCCAATGCTGTCCATAGTGGATGAAGTGATGTAGCCTCCCTGTAAAAATACGGAAAATCTTCTATTTAGTTGATGGAAATATGGAAGAGCTTTTCCAAGCCCACATAGAAGGATTGTCCTGGTGCTGAGAGCAGATGGCCTGATTCCCTTTCTTTTCCTTGATCATGTAAAACTTCTGTAGCCTTGTACAATACCAGAATTCAGATATTATTTTTGGAAGAGATCAAGCTGGGGATTTTGAGTGGAAGGGTTCTTGTTTGGTTTTCAGTTTAAGGCAGCATTAGGAGGGTGGTTACTCTATAATACATACAGTATTATGGCTTACCAAAAGGAGATTGGAAATTAGATCCATATTTTTATCCTTGCAATCTCATTGCCGTGCAAACAATACTAAAGCTGTAAGAAAGCAGCTGAGCTAGTGATCTCATTTAGCAGCCCAGACAGATAACCTGGGCAGAAGGGAAATGTCTGTAAAAAGAGATTGGAGACTGGTAGGTGTTCCAGGGGACGTGACACCCCAGCTCCAGGGGCTAAAACAGCTCTGGGGTTCTTCTAATGGAAAAGTCTTGAGATTCCTACAAGAGATATGCTTGTGTTAGCCTGAATGCATTATTGGGTTTGCCGTAGAGAGGCATCAAATTACATGTTATATGTAACAAAAGGTCTGCATTCTTTTAAGAATATCTTTTTGGAGAAAGGAAGAGAGGAAGATTTGCGAGAGAATCAAATACCATGTGACTTTTCAGCAACTGACTTCCATGGTCTTTTTCTGTTTTCTCTCTGAAAAATTATAGTTAAAGGCTACTTAATAGCTCAAATACTACATAGATCTTTAAATCAGTTTTCTAATTAGGCTTACTTTTTGGGAGGGGTGACATTTTAGGGAGAAGTCTAAAGTGCATGCTAGCTTTGTACAGTCATAGAAATTTCAGATTGCTAGTACAAACCAAGAGAACATGACAGTTAAAGAAATGTGGAAATTCACATGAAGATGGAGCAGATCAAAGCTGTTTTCAGGATGTGCATCTCTGAGTGAGCTTAGAAAGGCAGCACCCTCAGTGTGGAGGCACTCAATGGAAACACCCTGATGGGTGATGGGCCCTTGGTGTTACGTGTATGGACTGGTGTAGTTTCTCACATGTTGCAATATTATTTTATATCCAAAAGTGAGTGGATTATGTCACATCAGGAGAATAAAGGAAGAGAGTAAATGAAGGGCTAGAGCACACTCAGTCATCGTGGCTAATTAGTACTTCATGGCTAATTTGTACTTTGTGGATAAGAGTGGGGGAGGCTGCTGGGTATGAGTTGATGCTTTTAAGTGAGCAGTACTGAGTGGCCAGGGCTGAGACTGGCCTGGCTTCTGAAAGAGATCACAGTAGCTGAATTGTAACTATCCCACACACATCAGGATTTGAATCCTGAGAATAAAGAGGTAGAGGAAAAAACTGAAAATCCCAGATGCATTTCTAGATGAAGCTGTGTGAAATACACAGCACTTTAAAGAGGACTTTGTTTTCAGTGGATAAAGGATTGTTAGAGTGTTGGTTTTGGTTTTGTTGGGTTTTTTTTACAATAACATCCCTGAAGTTTTCTTTTGTTGATATATAATGTTATTTCCAGAGTCTTTCAGATTCCCCAAAAAAGTTGTTTATTTGTTTGTTTTTTATTTTATTTTTCATTTTGTTTTTCTTTGCTTTTTGACACCTTAATCCTCTGTAGGACACGGATGGTGTATGACTGAAGACTTTTAGAGAGCTCCCTGACATTATTTTAAAACAGTGATAAATGGGTTCTGTTGGAGTCAGTAAGCCAG
>VWZS01007269.1:0-151918 GCA_013397075.1 Rhabdornis inornatus
AAATTGTAAATAATACTTTAGCTAAATTCCAATAATTACTTCTGGCCTATATGGCACCTTCTTTCATGAGTTGTATTCTCAGATTCTAAGCATGTGGAAGAATTTATTTGTGCACAAAATAGCAGTGTTTGTTTATACTGTAAACAGAGTAAGATGTTGCTTTAGAATGTCTCGTAACTAAAAGCCACAGACAGAAGGTAGGTATTCATTTGGTTGATGTTAACATGAAGACACTTTTGGATATTCTGTTTCATAAAACAATGAAAGCCAGGAGAAACTCCATAGAGCCAAGGCATTCACAGTTGTGCAAAAGTGATTTGAAAAGAGAATATAGACGATTTCCTCTTTGGCATCTTACCAGATACAGTTTTTATCCCAGCACTGCATGGATTATTTTATTCTAGGCAGTGGCTCAACATATGTTATAGATTCAGAGATCTTCCCCTCTGCTTACCATATATATTCACAAGATGCAAGAGAAAAAAAAACAGTAGTATAACAGAAATAACCGTTGCCATTGGCAAGGTTTTCTATCATGTATCAGACAGCTGCTCTTTAAGAGTTTTTGTGCTTCCTTGTCTCAATTACAACTGTTTGCTATCTTCTTCCTGTCTTCAATTACCTATATTCCATTTTCACATCTGTTCTTTGTCCTGTAAATTCATTGGCTTTGTGAAGTCACTCGGCACACATTGGGCCTGTTTACATTCACATTTGATTTTGGCTCAAGAGTGTGCTTTTGAAATAAATCCTCTCTTCATGCTCTATGTATCATGGGTGGGTTCACATCACAGAGCAGCTGTATTATGTACAAGAGACTTCCTGTGTGAAACTGAACTGAAAGATGTCCTCCAGTGCACCCCCAGCACTGGGCATTGCATCCTCTGCATCAACTGCTTCTCCCTACACACCCACTCCTGTTGGATTGCACTTCTTGCTAATACCTGCAGTTGCATGCAACCAGCAAAAAGCCAAATGTTATCTCTTGCTTGCCAAAATCATCCATTTCCTTCAATTTTGATTTGTCTTTGGACACATAGCTGAATTCTTCTTGTAGTAAAAGGGTGTGATGAAGAACGTAGCCTCTTGACACAGGAGTTGGAGACAGGGCTGATTGGGAATATATTATGAGATAGCAACAGATCTGTCATCCAATTTAATGTGACATATGCATATGAGTATGAGGAGCAAAACATGCAATATGTGCATTGCATCAGTCATAGCGTGGGCAGGGTGAATCCTATTATTACCTGGGAATACTTCCATATGTCTGTCCTCTCCTTATACACAGCTTAGTTCACCTTCCTTTCATATCTTAATAATAGTCCTCAAAAAGAACTAGCAGTAATAGAATTAAGGTGGTGATCTCCTATATGACCAAACAAAGCACAGTGTCTATGCTTATTCCCAACATTAATTTTAAAGAAGGGTGGAAGATGGGGATCCTTCACAATTGTGATTGACATGTTGAAATAAAGAGAATGAAGCCACTATAGATTTTGTGATTCTGACTGAAGAGATTGTTATCAAGTCATATATCTGTCTAGCCAGTTAATGACTAATCCAAACCTTTTTTGTTAATTTCCTGTGCTGAACAGTGTTTCTCTAAGTTTACAATGAGCTTGGGATTTCAGCATTATTTCTGAGGGTGGTGTGTTTACACTGAGTCATCCATCCATCCTGATGTCCTCACCTTTCTTGCAAGTTCTTTTTAGTAAAAATTTTGTTTTCCTTTCATTTGCTTGAAGACTCAGATGAGGCTTTGGACTAGTTTCAAGGATGCTAGCAAATGCTTCAGGGTCAGCTGGAGTGATTAGAGGCTGGTTCTGGAGAGCAGTAGAGCTATCCAAGTGGTGGAGGTCTCCAGGCTGAATCAGAGAACTCTGACTTGAGCTCATCTGCAACTTGAAAGTTTGATGCTTAAAATTAAAGACTTATGTCTACCCTTTCTGTTTCAGTGGCCTCAGCTTAGGTTTTAGGCACTCTCTGAAGAGAGATCATACTGAGAGTAGGCCCTAGCACTGGGGTACCATCAGCATCAATGTGCAGCTGTGCCTGAGCTCGTACATCACCTATAGCTTGAATTCCAGAGACAAAGTACAACTTGTAAGAGAGCAAGAATGCCATCAGAGTATATATCAAGTACATGTGGTTAGTACTGAGACCAAATGAGGCCAATGGCTACTTACAGCTAACTACCAACACTTTCATTTCACCCACTTCAAGCCCAAGATACCTTTTTAAATTATCATTCAAAAAATAACACCTAAGCCACCTCTATCTTACTGCTCCTAAACATGCTGCTTTCCCTCTATCCCAGTTCTCCTGTGGATTAAATTCTCATCTTCCTGCAGCTGTCTGCAACTTTTTTTGCAGATTGACTCACCTGCCTCCTTTAAAACCTGGTTCAATCCCATGAGCACACCTTGCTGTGACCTTTTACAGCTAGCTTCCACTTTGCTTCCAGCTTGATTAATTTTTCCTGGTTTTCCTCCTTCTGTACTCTTATTTGCTTATCTCTCTTATACAATCTATTTGACCTTGTCATCTCTTTACCTTTGTCTCTCTCTTCAGCTCTCTTCCTCCTGCTTTCTATTTACGCTCTTTCAAAAGGAATAGGGCTCTCCTTCCTGTGCTCCAAATATTCTCCTTTTTCCCTTCTAATACAGCCCTTTTCATGTCCTCTTTTGCAAAGCCTTACTATAATAGGTTTTTCTCACAGTGACCTTTTGTTTTCAAAAGTGTTAGTCTGAAAAATTGCTTAGCAGTGAAACCTCAAGGATTTATGCAATGGGAAAATGAAAAGAATCAAACCTGAGTGCTTGACCCCTGGCTGCGTGCAATGTTCAGTTGTTCCTTCTCCCCCAGGCTTTGCCTGGATGGTTCAGACCAGTTTTCTCCAAAGCACCCTCACTTCATGTGGGGATGATTCACATCAGGGATTACACTGAAAAAGAGTAATCGTAAGACTGCAACATTGCCAGCTCTCTCCACCCTGCACAATTCTTCACCCATCCTTAACAACCAAAGAACCCTAGGGCCTGTCATAAACAACGTCAGTGCCAGGTGATTAAAACATTTTGGTGGAATGTAGAACATTCATCACATTATTTCAAGCACTTTGAACACATAAGTAATTGTGTTTTAGGGCTACAGGATACCATGTAAGCCATGTGGTAAATAGCTGCCCCACTGTAAAAGGAACCAGCCAGTAGCAATCTAGGCATTGGCACATTAGCTCTAGGGGCAAGGATATAATTCTGAATTTTTTGGATTTCAGTGCATAGGTATTTTTTATTATTGTTTTTATTATTTCTTCCCCTATGGAATGAGCTCAGCTCATATGACTCACAGTGCTTTATAGACATCCATGATGATACCTTCTGCATTATCACACTTATGGCTCCTCAAAGCTACAACTGATCTCAAGACAGACATTTCATTCAACACTTCTTCTGTCAAGTTAGTCCATGCTACGTTCATGCTTAAATATACATGCATAGCCTATGGGTGAAAGAAGTGCTGAATTTTCCAGGAGCCCAATTTCCATTGAGGCTTTCTTCTGCAACTGAAAGCAGTAATGACTGGATGCTGCTGCTTCATGCCTGTGCCCACAATATACCTCTCTCCTTTTTTTAGGTCATGGTCTTGCTCTAAGATCCACTGAGTATTACAGGACTGCCCAGCTTATTACAAACTGGATACCAGGTTGCATTATGATATCTTACTCATTGACCAGATGGCAAATAAATCTTTAGGGGTTATGTCAAGTATTAATGGAAAAGGAGAGACCAAGTGGAATTATGTTGCTGGCGTCCTACTAAACAATCCTGGTTTATATGGTCATAACTACATGAGGCAAAAAAGTCATCTCATTTCTACCAAAATCAGTGAAAGTTTCTCCATTAGTAGAGAACATGGAATGATCATAGTTTGAATGGAAAAGTGTATTTTTTTAGAGCAGTGGATACAGATGGAAAAAATAGGCAGGTGTTTTTGCACAGACTTTTTTTCAGGTAAGAAAACAGAAACAAAACACTTCAAACAGCTTATGAAAATTGGTCTCAGTTTAACTATATTCATCAGTCTGAAAAAAGAAGAGGTAGGAGTTGGTAGTTGTAAGATAGGATGATATGTTAGCAAAAGGAGGAGGAGAGAAATTTAGTAGCTCCTGTGAGAATACAGAAAAAGAAGTAATTGTCTCCTATGGAGCAATGAGGTAGGAGGGATGTTAGGCACAAGGGAAATTCTAAAGTCTTGATCTCATTATATGATTTTTAATATGGATTAAAGTTATGAGCTTCAATTCTTAGGCTTAGCTTTTAATGATACCTTGAAAGTTTTCCTTGAAGTCCAAGATATAATGATTGTTTTCTGAATGCTCTGCTAATGGTCATGTAGCTCTTCCAGCAGCTGTATTTACATGTCTTGCTTGAATATTCCTGTTCTGTGCAAGTTACACATCTAAGATGCACGTATGTTGAATATCCTGCTGGATAAGTGATAGATAAAGTTTATTGCACATTCAAAGGGTATTGAAATAATATGTAAAAAAAAAAAGAAATATTAAGTAAGGTGAAGAAAGAGAGGAGCCTGCTTCTGGAGAGCAGTAGCAGAAGGAAGGAAACCTTAGTTCCTGTTCTGTCTTCACAGAAGGGACAAAATAATAAAAAGGAAGTTAGAAGGGAAAGTATGACATAGCCAAACTCTAGCTCTATAAGTGAATCTTGAGTAATATTAAAGATACTCTAATGGCAAGTCTGGGACTTTGAAAAGTGAAGAGCTACATTTAAGAAAAGAAATTCTCCCAGGCATTCATTAATTACTTCCTTCTAACAAGTAGTCGAGGAATGTGAAGCAGCATATGACTAAAAAAATGCACCACATTGTTACATGAGGCAATGAAAAAAAAAGGAGCAAGTTCATTAAATTATTGAGACTGGAAGTTTTGTCAAAGTTTACTTAAAAGTTTCCATTTAAATGTATATGAGGACTAGTAGAAATATGCTGCAAAAAGAATCTTTTTCTACCTTAGTAGTCAATAAGATTACAAAGATTACATTGAAAAAAAAAACTGAAGTACTCTGTTGCTTTCTGAAGGTCATTACTTGTTTACTTGCTTTTTTAATCCTTTATTCTAAGGCATGTCAGAGTGAGTACCTTATCGTATCAGTAATACAGGAATGGAAAAACGTGAGGGACAGTGAATTTAAGTGGACAGAAAAAAAAAGGATAGGTATTCAGTGGGCTTGGTTTTCAGCAGCATCTAAGATTTAAGATTTTTGGGAACATAGATAAGCAGGTCCTTCCTCTCTGTTCTCTCCCCACCAGAACTGAGGATTGATACATTCGTTGTGGTTTTCCCTTCAAGTATTGCTTGTGATGTAATTCTGTGCTTTTGAGGAGACAAATATAGAAAAACATTGTCTGCTTAAAGAGAATGTTCCAGGGGGCTTTGAAATTTCACTGAACTGGATGCAGTTTTGGATATAAACAGAGGACAAGTGGGCCTTTATAGTTACTACCAAGGAAAAGCATTCTGGATATCACAGAGTATATGGGAAAACACAATTGCTTTTATAAGTGCAAACTTGTCCCCTGCTGTTCTTATTCACTGTGAAATTGTCAATAAGCAATTTTTACTCTTTCATCAAGCATGATATGAATTTAGAGTAAAAAAATTAAGAGAGAGAGCAGCGTTAGACTAATCAAAATAACGTCCTTATTATAATGAGCTTAATAAGCCAAAAACTTATCTTAATTAATTAGCTTTAAATCAGATGCTAAAAAAAGTATCTCAGTTCTAAATGGGACCTCAGATTAACTAATTAGTTAGTGTTTGCAAAGGGTGGTGAATATGTGGAAAGTGAGGGAGCTTTTTCTGTAGTGCAGGATCTGTATTTAGGCTGGGGGAGTGAGGCCCTGCCTGGAGTCTAGGTTTGCATACAGGAGAGAATATAACTTGGTGCTCATAGTCAGCTGTTGCCAAAACACAACGGTTCTGAGCTGAGCTCTGCTACTGATGTCCTGTGACTGGCAGCAAGTCTGTTTTGTTCCTCAGTTGTAGCAGAAGGGTTAAAACAGACTACTTTGATAGGGCAATAGGGTTCAGTCAGCTGATGTGTGTGATGCTCTTGAAAGGCCATTGAGTGATATTGAGCATGAATTTAATCTCTTTATATCAACTGTGATCTAATACAGTCTTAAGAACTGTGCTAGTAGGGTGAGGGAGGATAACATATTCACTGTGGCTTTCAAAATGCCGTGTGCATGCATGAAAACAGTTAGGTCTTTTGTTTCGTTGGCATACTAAATTGCTTTGATTTGCAGATGTACAACTGAGGTGAAGTGACCACAGTACACAGGGAAAGATGGAAAAGATTCGAAGCAGAAGATATTGAGGGGCAGATCTCAGTGACAGGCAAGAAGAACAAATAGATTGAAAAATGAGGTAATGCATAAGGTGGGTTTTGACACAGGAAAGGGCGAAGTGGAGAACACGTACTTAGTACAACAATTAATCTTTGATTCCTTTCTTGGCAAATGACAATATGCTACTAAAAATTGTTTTCTCTCTGAGAACTACTCAAATAAACTGGGAGGGGAAAACGCATGGATATTTTACTGTTATGGAGTAATTTGAACAATTGTGAAGGACAGCAGAAAGAATTTATCTGCTTGATGATACTGTGTAGATCAAAGGCATTATAACAAAGCAGGTATGTTCATGCACCATTAAATTTGCTCTTTCTCACATCCAGATAAGAAGAAGATGACACTTGCTGTATTTTGTACAAAAAGTTTTGGCTGCTTGTTCTAGTTGTTTTCCCCTTTGATGATCTGCCTCTCCTTCTACACTTCTCTCCTCTACAACCTGCACCTCTTCTACCACCAACCTGCAACCATTGACTGTTGCAGAACTGACATACATGTGTCAGGATTCTTGGTGACTGTCTCAGAGTTTGTGTTCCTGCCCAGTTGAGGACATCTCTTCTTTATTAGATTTATCTGTGAAGTCAGAAACTAGCTTCGTCTCAGGCTCCTTCAAAAATTACCAAGTAAAACATAAAATACTGATCTTAAGCCAGTGTTCTGTGATGTCCAACTACTGATGACAGTAGCTTGAGAAAGAATCCAAGCCACAGCTCTCTTCCATATCCACCTACTTTCACTTCTGCATGGTATGCAGTATCATGCATTTCTCATAATTATTCTTATTTCCTACTGTAAGTTTAATTTTCATTACTTAAGTTCATTAAAATGAAGAAAAACTTCATTTCCTATCTACAAAATACTGTTTTACCATGTTTACAATTTTAAATTCCCAAAATGTATTTAATTTGTTAGCAATTTCTACACTCTAGGGAGCTCTTTATATGTTCAAGTACAAAAAGGAAAATTATATTATATTTTGTCTTTTTATGAAAATTTCACACAATATTCCAATGAAAGCATGCACAATTTATTAAATACAGTTACTGATTAGTTAATTTCAGGATTATTCCCCTTTCTTTCTTAATATTTATCTTTTCCTCAGTAAGGGCTGTTGCATGCTGCTAGAGGCTTTCCTTGGTTTGGAAACAATCATTCCTATCTCTGTACTTCAGTATATCGTCATTTAGAATTTAACAGTGCCTACGAATAGCATCTAATATGCATTATTATGGATTTGTCAGTAATTAATTTCATATTTTATTTTATTGACAATTTATCTACCTTTTCTTCTCAACTGATCTTTAGACCTGACTAATCTAATTACTCTTTTGTTCTTCAAAGCTAAGAACAACTTGACTCATCTGAGGAAACCAGGACCACTGAAATGGTAATGAACAATGAAGCTGGCTAACAGGGAAAATAAATTCAGATTACTTCAGTATCCTTTCCTTTAAATTCTACCTTCTTAAAATTTTGTTTTATATTTTGGCTATGTTCTGGCATGCACTCAAATGGAAGAATATGCCATACTCACAGAAAGTAATAATTTAGAATTCATAGTCATGCTGATTCACACTAGAAACACCAGCCAACTAGAGTTATAAGAAAGTACAGCAGCATCAGGAAACCTTACTCTTCTATGATGTAAAACAAAACCAAACTGTGAAAACTGTAATGGTTTGATGTGAGAGTCATGTTGGAGTTTGAATGTCTTCCTGTGCATATAGAGATGGGGCTGAGTATTTCTTTTGCCTACCCATTCTCCTAATTATGGTGGAGGTAATTTCAATGGGTACCCTGCAGAGGGAAAGGCTCAAATTATCCTAAAGGCCACACATCCCCAGATCCCAACTTCCACGTGGATGTTGGAGAGGTTCAAATACTCATAAGGACAAAATCCATCCCCACAATTCCCACCATAGACGCAGGACAGGACCAATATTATAGCTTCATCCTTATTACAATTACTCTTTTTCTCTTCTTCTAGTCTTCACCCTTTTCTCTGACAGTAAGTTCTTTGATCCCTACTCATTTACTCCCAGTATCTTAATTTACTTCTTTGCCTCAGCTTTTGTACCCCTGCCTATGCTCTTTTTTTCTCAGTTCACCATGAAAATATTCCTCTACTTGCTTTTCTAAAAAGGGTCTACTTCCCTATCTTCCCTTTAAAGAGTGTATCACTCCTTTGTTGTTGCGTGGGCTCCAGTACCATTTAGAAGATGCAAAGAATCTGGCAAACCCAAAATAAAACATACAGAACATGAAACAATAATAGACACTGTTTGTAATGAAGAGCAATGTTACAAATTAATAAAATTCATCAGTTTTTAAATTGGCAAATTTTAATTGGCCCCTTTAAGTAATTCTAGCTTTCCTTTGAATGATATTAAAAAATCTGATAAAGTGCTGCTAGTGTGAGGTGTGCTGTCAGGGGACATAACAGTGATAACTTTCGAAGAGAAAGTGCAGACAAAGAGGTTTGATGAAGTAGAGCACATTTTCTTTGTTTCTGCTTAATTTGATGCAGCAGGGGATATAAATACGACTCATGGTACCTTGGTTCAAAGAAAAGGAACGCAGCAATCTTTCCTCACACAACATAAAACTCAGCTGAGCCATTACTCTAAACAGATCTGGAAGTTTTGATAGCTACTTACTTTTTATCTGAGGTGTGCTTGTCAACCCCACATTTAGATTAATTTCATTGCATTTTCACTTAATGTGATAAGGGAGAAATGTTTTTTAGGAGAACCAGAAGCCAGGTTCAGCACAGTTTCTGCTTTTATCAATCCTGGGCAGTTGGTAGTTATTTGGTCCTTAGTACAACCATGCATAATTTTCAAGTGCCTTGTCAGGACAGACCCAACGTCAGAACAGCAGCAGTGAGTCAATACACATGTTCAGTGCTGTCAAAGGGAGAGCAAAGAAGACTTGTACAGACTAGAGGTTGTAGAAGTGTGGTTTTTGTCCTCTGACACAGAAATGTGATGTTATCTCCCATCTCTCAGGAGATGAGTTTGATTTAAGGAGTGAAGAATTCATTCTCAATAGCAATTGTGTTGAGAGAGATTCTCAACAACCCTTGAGATGGTGTCTGAGCAAGAGATGTGTATTTCACTTCGGGTGATGTAATTCAAAACAGATTATAAGAATCTAAGGAAAGTAAAAAAAGAAAAAAAAAAACAATCAAAGAAATTTAATAATCTACTAACAATATCCACTGCAGCCTGAGGAATTTATCAAATAGCTATCTTTTTTTTAATCAGCATTATTATTTGATTGATTGATTGATTAAAAGAAATAAATGAAGCTAGGGAAACAATACACTTACCAGACTTTTCAGATATAACAGACAAGAAAAAAGAAGCAGTGACTATCTAAACCCCATGGTTCACATACCATCTATCTAAACCACATAGTTCACATACCAGAAAATTTTTCACATATGCTATTAGTTTGTGGAAATGTGAATAAGGACCAAAATGAAAAATACAAAAAAAGCCTAAATTTGTCTCTAATTATATGTGGTTTGCAGGCTGGGGACTATATGCTTTTCGACATTTACTTCCTTTTCTTCTTTTTCATATTGTAAATATTTTAGAGACTTTCTGAGCTAAAGGCGTGCCTGATTTCTTCCAAAAGGTGCTTCTAAGTTCAAAGCAGGGAGCTAACAGTTATCAATATCCTCTTCTTTAACCACCTATTTTCAGGGAAACACTGCATTCAAAAACCACCAGGTTTGAGCTAAAGCTGTGTTTGTCCATGGGAGAGAAAAAACATACCAGTCACACAAATTTCTCCTATAAGCTCCATGGTCTGTGCAGGAATGAGATGTCATATTAAGTTCCATACCTAAGAAATCGTTCATCCTTTGCTGAGTCTGCCAAAAAAACCAGTCAATTAATGCTAGAGGTGAACATAACCTCCCCTCTAGAAACTTCTAGCAGACAGTCAAACATAATTTCATACAGTTCAATATTGCTGTAGCAAATAATACAACCATGCTGATTGAATATTCCCATATGGACCCCACCTCTGAGGAAATTCTGTCCCAGAAGAATGATTTTTCAATGTCACAAGCCAGTGCAAATAATCCTCCATACCACCTTTTCCATGTATAGAAGCAATGTACACAAGGTAGAAATTGAATCTAACTCAATCCTTTCTTCAAATTCTCTAAACCCTTTAGCTGACCCAGCTGAAAAACCCGGGAGCTCCACTCCACGTGCTGGGATCCAACCTGTTGGGAATCTGTCTTCTGATGTTGTCTGCAATTTTCCATGGGAACAGCCACTGTAACAGATAAGCTTGTGAAGATTCTTTGAGAAATCTCTTCAGATATGTGGGCTGTGGGAACTCAGATTGGGGAGGACAATGCTTGGCAGTACCACAGAGTGTCCCTGCAATCACACCAGCCTCACTCATAGGTTTGGAAAGAGAACTGTTAAAAGATTAGATGTCACTTTTTCTTGCTATCTATAGGTCATCAGATACCCTGAAAAAGGGCAAAAAACTATGTGTGTGAAAGTGGTGACCATTTTCTACCCATAAAAGGAAGCATTCT
The DNA here is from genome assembly GCA_013397075.1 of Rhabdornis inornatus. Taxonomy (NCBI): domain Eukaryota; kingdom Metazoa; phylum Chordata; class Aves; order Passeriformes; family Rhabdornithidae; genus Rhabdornis; species Rhabdornis inornatus. The sequence continues at coordinate 11,000 of VWZS01007269.1, forward strand.
CCTAAGCATCCTTTGGCTATAGAGAAGCATTGATAGCAGATGAGCAAAATAGCAGAAGGAATTTAAAAGTAGATGCCTAGAATAAGGATTGTGGCCTTCTTGATGTTAATTTTCTCATGCTTAGAAGGTGGGCCCTAAATAAGGAAGGTCTTTGACTATATCTGCTAACAAATGCGCACTTCGTATCACTGCCTATGTTTTATATACCTATTTCTGTACTGTTAATTGCAGTACTGGGCTTTGAGGCAAGGTGAAATGAGGTCTCTTTACTAGGCTAAGTTTTGCTATAGCAGCTTCTGGTAGGAAAAAGTAAGAGTGACAGAAATTTGCTTCAACGTGGAAGATATAAAATATAAAGTGATATTAGTATAGCAAAACCATAAATTATACCAGCTACAGAGCTTCATTTGCTAAGCAGCCTGATTCAACCTGGTACAAATTCAGAGCTGCTTATCAGCAACCCAATGCTTGAAATCCCAACCACTGTCACAGGGCTGTTTGACATTGCTTTAGCTCACAAAACCTCAGTTCCATGGGACCCTTCCGTACTGCTAATGAACTAAAATAAGGAAAGGCACCATGTCTTTAAGTCACAAAGGGAATCAAAATGCAAAAACCATGACAAGTTATTAATATAATCCATAATCCTGCAGAGACAATGTGTATTTCAGATAGAAGCTAACAAAATTAAAGAGGACCTAGAAGTACTTTCCTGTTTAAAGGACAAATTGTGAGAAGTGTTTTTCTCAGTGAATTTAATTTTTTCTGCTAGAAATTAATGTTGAACCATTTGGTTTGGGAAGAAAACTTGAATGCAAATACCTGTAAGAATCCAGTGGATCAGTACCATGGTGGCTAAGGGGCTTAAGTACATGAAGATATAACATATGGGAAGAAGTGAAGGGAGCTGCGTCTGTTCAGTCTTAGGAACAGGAGGTTAAAGAGGTATAAAATTGTAGTTTTCAATTACCAAGTAGAAGGCTATGAAGAAAATACATGGGAAAAGGTAAGTGTCTTTTTGAAAGTGCACAGCAAAATGAGTAGAGGCAGCACTCACAAGTTGCAGAAAGGGAAATTCCAAAGAGAAGGAAATAAATTCCCCAAGAGGAGTGTGCTTAAACACTGAACTCAGCTGTCCAAATAAGTTCTAGAATCCCTGCCAATGGACTCAAAACTCCTGTGTACAAGGCCCAGAGCTGCTCTGACTGAGTAGGTAACTGTGCTGTAAGCAGGTTTATCGTGCCCTCCAAAAGTCCCTTCCAAGAAAGTCTCTAAATAGTATGTAGAATAACTTCATAGTTGCTGAATGTCAGAGTAAGTATAAGTGGAATAACTGCATTAACGAAAGGCAAGGGCAAAAGGTACTACGAATGTATAGAGCTATGTAATCACAAACTCTCTGTCATTTCAGCATGAAAAATTAATTTAATTTACTTTGAAAACTGGGTCAGAGACAAATTGCTTCATAGATTAGGCTCAGTTTATTTTTTACCATATCAAAATCCAAGTTCAGTTTATCTAAAAATAGTTTGGGAAAAAAAAAATGTGGTTTTGCACTAACACTCAGTGTTCTAGAAAATAAAATATTCTCTGACATGTACTTATACATAAGAACATCTACTGAGCTGATAAAATATTGATTCAGCCTATGACTGACAGTGTTCAGCTTTAAATGATCTGCTTAAAAGATGTGAAGACTACTGGGCAAGTCTAAACAACCTGAAGGATGAAGAATTGATCAGCCACTAAGAAGAGATACTGAATAGGCAAACAACCTGAAACTAAAAATTTTTTCTATTCTGTAATTCAATCACTGTTTATTAGAGCAATACCAAACATTTCCAGTAGTGTGGTTCATTTGCATTTTAGTTACATTCACCATAAATTTAAAAAGAAAAAACAGTCCATGTAATATTCAATGAATGCACTGATGACACCCTACTATGAAATTAAAAATGTGGTTTTATTCTGAAACTAATCACTACTCAGACCCCTTATGTTCATAGGTAAATATTTTTATTGAAAGGGTATTTAAATCGGGTCACACTAATTTTTAAAAAATTATCTCTGTTTACACTGAGGTATTGAAATTAGAAGAACAGCTGCAATGAAAAATCAATTATTACTTAATGACCTCAATGTATATCATTTGACCAACCAAGATTTAAAGAAAAAATAATATGCATGCGCCATAGCATCAATAGGCATAAAATTTAATTCCATTTTTGCATGTTAAAACATAGAATTTAACTACAGAATTGGCTCACTGAAGAAACACTGTAGACAATCATGATATACAGGTAGATGTACACAGGTGTGTGTGCATATATGTATAGAAGACATATACCTGTCATTATATATATGATCTAAAGATGTTTAATGTGTTTGTCTTATACAGTTGCTGTAGTGCAGCATTATTTAAGATAATATGAGCATAATCAAACAACAAACTTCTGTCACATAGAAATTTTTTTAATACCTTGTTCTGTGAGTTAGCAAAATACTGTGTTAGTTTGTAGCACTGTGGTTGTCACTGTCTGTAGCAATAAAATCCAGTCCTATCAGTTTCTGAAAGTGAGCTGAATCATACAGGCTATTTTCTCTGAATTATCTGTGTCCATCTCTCTAGGAACTCTAGAAACAGAAACACAGAATTGTACAGTGCCACGCTGTCACTTTTCCCTGTGTCCTTTTTGAGACCTTTTCACTGAGAACCTAACATTTTTCTTCAAGCAATTTGTATCTACTGTGACACTGCTCTTTTTTCCTGACAAATCTTTTCTGCAAAATTCATCAGCATTTCAAATCATCTTTCTACATCTTTGAGTTCCTTTTCCCTTTGTAATCACCCTGTTTCGTGCTAAGGAGAAAAACACATTAATTATTTATTCCTCAATTTAATGCAATGATGAATAAAGAATAGCCAAATGGCTTCAACTTACACTTTGCAGTGCAGGAAATACTGAAAGATGATTAATTGCAGGCACTTTTATTCTCCAGTGTGAGTTCTCTATAGCAGCTGCATTAAAGATTTCATCTAGCTCTTCATTTGCAGCTAATTTTTCCACAGAATACTTTTTCTGGAATCAAGAAGAAAACATGCAGTTTTAGCAGGATGAAAAATGGGTTTCTCTAATGCAAGACTTTTCCTTTCTGAGGATTAAGACCAGCTCTTACTAACTTAACAATACATAACAGAAAAGGACACCTCAAAGATAGTCACAGAAATACTCAGAGAAGATGCCATTGATTGTATTGTTGATCAATTACTTTCAAAACCACCAGATAAGATCAAACTCAAAAGGAAATGTATTTTAAGAAGAAAGATTTACTGAGAACATTAACAGCAAGTCGGTAGGAAATCCTTGGTGTGTAATTTTTACTTCATAATAGAGGAACACGTTTGTAATGGTAAAGAATTTTTTATGAGAAGTAAATCATAGATCATACTTTAAATAGTTCTCTGTCACAGGGCTTGCTTTCCACCTTAAAGAATTTCATATTTTTAATGCTCAAAAGATGGTTTTAACTTGAAAATAATAACATTTTTTACAGAAGGAATAAGAGGTTCCTCTCTAGCCAGCACAAAAGCACTTAAACCCCATAGCCAGCTTTGATGGGGAAGCTGGGAAAAGCAGAAAAAAGTGCACCATCCAAAAGGGTAGAAAAAAAATTCTTTCTATTTCATGCTATGAGATGAACACACTTTTTATTGTAATGAATTAAGTAATACAAAGGCATTATGTCATATGTCCAAAGAATAGTTTTGGTCCTAAGAGAAAGTTTAAGAGAGTTTTGGTCTTAAGAGATTATATTCCTTGGCCTTCATGTTCCCACAATCAATTAATTTTATACCTTCAAAAGTTGTATTGTATTATCTAACTTAATCAGCTTTAAGTAAAAAAATTCCTACCTTATATCTATTTACCCTGGAAATTTTTAATTCTGTGCATTATAATTTGTAGATTATCCATTTGGTAGGTAAAAGCTGAATCACTTAAATATTAATGAGTTTGTCACCAACCCACTTAATTTAAGAACTAAACAGCATTTCAATTACTTCTGGCTTTCTGAGGACAAGAAATTGAACCAAGTTCAATATTATGATGTAAAACCTAGCACTTGTTTGGAGCAGCTCATTTATTATAGTGAGTATATCATCATTGTTATTCACACTCCAGCATGATCTCCAAATGGCAGGGTATATATCATTCAAGTTGATATTTACAAAATAAACACCATGTACCGTGGAGAAGAACTGGGGAAGAAGCCTTTCAGTGACTTTTTTCCTGTGAGAAACTTACTATTCTTGCCTCACTGTAAAAAATGGCAAAACTCACAGTACACTTCAGCCATTGTTTCTTGCAGCCATTTGCCAAGCAAAAAAAGGTAACATAGCAACTATTTGTAATCATGTTTCTGAAAATATTTAGACAGATGGTATGGTGACAAGATGCTGGTAACTGCATGTTTGAAAGAAAGCATACTTTCAAAAATCATATTAGTCCACCCATTCACAACAGCAGCTTAACATAAATAATATTGCTCACATATATGAAAATTTCAGAAAATTTTTCACTTAAAAAATCTTCAGAAATTTCCCTGGCATAATTGAAAGCAGACATTGTTAGGCAGTTAAATTTGCTGATACAGGAAATAATGATAGTAAAATAGTCAAACAATAGCTATGAGATACCCATATTCTTCTAAGAATTGATTAACAATGCAGCAGTGTGTAATCATTACACTGTAAAATATAACATATGGTAGCATTAGTAATATTGAATTTCATGTAATTTTTATCCTTTCAATAAATATTAAAGAGATAACAGCCAATCTCTGTCAAAATCTGTGATAAAATTTCTCAAGTTCTTCAAGGAAGACAGGACTTCAATAATGTGTCTCTGGGGAAAGGTCACTGCTGAAAGTGTTTGCCATAGGGCCAAAACCACTAGAAAAATATGAGAGATTAAAAAAAATGTAGTCTTAGGGAACAGAAAAGATGATCTGGAAAAAGCTAAGAGAACTGAGATTAATCAAAATTTCACTTCAGAACATTTGCAATGCCTCTCTGACTGGAGGAAAATATCTTTAACAGAACTCAAAATTTTCACTGATGTGCTAACGTAATTCTAAACATATTTCTTTTTAAAATGTCTTATATTTTATATCAGCAATTCCATATTAACAGTACTGAAATAATTTGAACTTAGTAATTCAAAAGTGATTCATTTGTCATACATCTGAGTTCCACCATAGACACTCACTGATTTCAAGTTTTTGTGAAATGGAGGCATGTGGACAAATCAGTACACGGCTCAAAAGCTCTCTTCATCTTAGTGAAGATGCTTGGAATCTTATGAAATAACTCTGCAATATCTACATCAGTCAGGGTAGCTCTGAGTTGATTACAAAGACTGTAAGGGGAGACCATAATAATTGTAAAAACATGAAACAGATCAGTAAATAGTAGTTAATAACGTAAGCATAAAAATATGTAGAATTTCTATTCAGAATGCCACCTGAAATTTCATAATTCTATGGGATTTTAAAGTTTATTTTATTAATGGTACTATTCAAATTAGAAAGTGCATTCCTGACACACTAATAACAGAGAATAATGCTTCTAGAATGGGTGCCAACAGAGTGATTTTGCCTGTACATTTTCAAGCAGAAACTCTATCAGACAGATAGAATAATATCAAATAAATCTGCAGGTCAATGAGTACAAATGAAATGGATACTCTTGGAGACAGAAGTTCTGTGCAGAGCGGCATGGCTCCATTTGAAAGTAATGATTGCTTGCTATGTACTGTGGATATATCTGTGCTGTCATCTATCAGTTTTAGAAATAAGAAAATTACATTTCTGTATCTAGTAGTTCTTCCACTTGTTTTTGATGCTGCTAGAAAGTGGTTTATACCTGCTGCGCAGGTGACAGTGCTTTGGAGACAGCAGCACTATGGAATGGAATGCTAGTAAAATAGGAATTTCTAGCTATTTTTCTTTAGACAGCCAAGGAAATCAAAAGGCATCTTTAAGAATGCCCACATGTTTGCTAAGCCACACAATGTAGGCACTAATATGAACAACTACATGTAGGACTTGTGAGCACAAATAAACACATCCTCAAGGAAGGAGCAATCAAGGAAAAAGATTAATTGAAAACTTATTTCCAAATATACTTTGCAGTTTAGAAGAGCATAAGTAAAAAAAAAAATCATTAATCATATTCAGAATTAAATATTTACTTTTGGTTTTTGAAAATCTGACAGTTGTTCTCCCTTCTGTACTTGTTTATGCATTCCTAGTGAATTTATTTAATCCAGTTCTGAGTTCCCTAAAGTCTTCTCAGCAAGCCTACAACATCTTCAGCTAACATACTTCAATTACATAGAGCTCATCACTTTGCTGGGAATAGATATGCAGCATACTAAATAAGGGAAGATAAAGACTTCTCAACTCGCTGTCAGCTCAGTTGAAAAACATTGTTTTGGTCTAAACTTTACACCAGGGAAGATCTGCCAGGTATAACAGAGGAGCCAGTTCAGTCCACAAAATGGTTTGGTACTGAGTGCTGACTTAATAACATCTAAAAGTGGAAAGAACAGTGCCAGCAGGGATGGAAAAGTAAACAGGTGTCACTGCAGGAGAGAATCATATGCAATATTATCAGTATTCTTACTGCCTCAATTTCAGGAGATCATAAGTGGACTTATGAAATTCCATGATAAGGAAGAAAATCAGCAAGTCAGAAAGTAGAAAGACCTGCTACTCTGTTGAGTCTGAATATTAAGATACAGCATTGTATCACTATTAGCAAAGTCAGACAAGTGTCAAGGTCAGACAGATGAAAGTGCCACGGTATTATTTGCTGGAATAAAGACTGGAAATCAAGTTCTCTGTTCACAAGACCAGACAATCTGTACTCTAACATTCCTGACTCACAAAAGCTTGATTTTGCATCTGGTTTTGCATAGTTTGTATGTATAATATCATCTATGCTATTTTTCCCAATAGTAAGTGATTTCTTTTTCTTCTTAAATTCTAAATGAAATGTGTTTTCTTGTTACCAAATTGGGAACCACAGAAGTAATTGTCTCACCTGACTGCATTCTAGCATGACATATCTGGATTTATTTCAAAGATGTGCTTTTTTTTTTTCCAGTTAATTAAACCAATAGATAGCCTGCAATGTTTTCCAGCTAAATTATCTCTTTCCAACATACATCATATATACTTTTTGTTCCAAAACTTTTGTAGTTTAGGAACTATCAGCAGTGGTAGTAAATATAGTGCTAATTTAGATCTGTATACATGGAGTAATTAATTATTATTTACAGTTTGCATGAGTTTCATGAGTAAATCAGCAAGGTATATTCTTATTGAAACACTTTCCTGAGAAAGCAAGTGCTTTGCTCTCCTTTAAGGACACCTCAGTTTCCTTATCAGCCAGTAGTTTAGAAATCTCCCCAGGGAAAACAACTAAAACAAACAGTAACTTTTCTATCAGTATAAAGTAATCTTTTTTTTTTCCTGTCAATTCAAAATCTTCTTTATTAAAGTTCTGTCTGAGACCTTAAGGTAAATTTCCAGCAATAAAATGATGTATTAAAGTTGAAATTGCTAGAAAGTTGCTTAAAGTAAAAAACGAGCATTAAGAAGAGGGGAGAAAGAGGGACAGGAAGTAAAGGTCAGAAGCCAATACTCAAAAGACATCCAAAGATATGGACACCCTAACCTTCAATAAAGTATTTCTTCAATGTGTTATCAATGCAGAAATGAAAATACATTGTGAACTGAGGCAATACACTAATTTCCTCCCTCACTGTATAGCTGAATGTTATTCCAAAAGTTCTGAAAAAGGAAAACCACATGAACAGCATTCCCTTGAAAAAGGATGGGAAACATAAGGTAGTTCAGAAACTGAACATATGTCAACAGCAATGCGATGCCATAAAAAAGAAATTATTGTGGTAATACGTATACAGGTAACACAGAACGAAATTATTTCACTCTGCTCAATATGGGTAGAGCCCCACCTGGATTATGAGGCTGACAGCTAACCATTGTAATACATACAAGATGTGAAACAACTGAAAAGACTGCAGAGAAGAAAACATCATCCCCAAATGATCTACAAACTGTGGTGGAAAGGAAAAGGAATCTCTTTGTTCTACAGGGAGAAAAAGAGCGAATAAAAATAAATTTATCAAAGACCTAGTATTTTAGAAAATAAGAGCACAAAAATTCTGCAAGTGTTCTCTGAATATGACTTAAATAATGCTTGAATTACATCAATAAATACTTATAATAGATGTTAGAAAACACCTTGTAATAGGAAAACCAAGGTCTAAATAATTGCCTGAAGGAAGCACTATCGTTTTGGAAATGGTTGTAAAATAATGAATTATGGCATCCTGGTGAGGTAATATATTGAGAGTCTTCCAATCTTATTTAAATTATCCAATGAATAGACTTGTGCACATATGCTCAACTGAATATTGCTTATTCACATTTCCAAGAGAGACCTTTCTTATACGAAGAACGAAAGAGCAAAAACATGAATACAGTGATAACTCTGCAAAACCCCAGATTCAGTTCCTGGCTTTTGTCAGATTAGTGTGCCTTATAAGTTTTAAAATCATGGCATGAGATAGCAATTTCATAGTTGTTTTTCAAAATATACTCATGAAATTTGAATAACCTGTTTTATTAATATTCATGCCACAGTACATTTGACAACTGCAATACTAACATAACTAATCCTGCTCACATAAGATGGGCAGGTCAAATATTTTGCTAGTTTCACTGAGTAATATTATGTCACCAACATTTAATACTCTTCTCAATGATTCCAAACAGAAGTTCTACTGAAAGTAAGATGACACAGTATGATCTACTGATATTAAATTGCATGTGCATACATTTTAAGAAGGAAGATAAGCACATAAAATCATTGGTATTGTCATGCTGCATTTCATAGAGGATAAAACATGAGAATAATATATTTTAATTAGTGATAAAATAAATTGTAGAGCTATGCAAAAAGGAGTATAGATTATAAGTGGAACACTTCAGTCACATTAATATTAATTTTAAAAGAGATACTTGATCCTATTCACCCTCTAACATCCTCAGAACACACTAATTATCATGCTGATATCACAACTTAAACTGGGCAAATCAGGGCCTTCACTTTCATGTAAACACACTGAACTGTCCATAATATCGGATCCTCTTAGGTCTCTATGCTACTACAGCAAACTTTGCAAAGCTATTATTTTGATCCTGCAGTCACAGGGGAGCATATGGCTGCTTAGGTTTTGAACCAAGACTGTCCACATTTAGCTTCACTTCATCACAGTGTCTGCTCCACTTCCCAAGCTTTATGAAGTTCAGATAACTAGTTTGATCCAGCTGGACTGAGCAGTGGAGCAAGGCTGTGTGGCACAGAAAAGGGCATCTCCAGTTTCAAAATACTACACTGGCCAGCAGTTGTCAGTTGATGGTATTTGTACCATCTGTCAAGAAAACAACAGAACAAGCCGGAGGTGTTGCTTTCCCTTGGGAAGCAAACATGGTGTGTGGGGTGATGATCCATATCTTTCACCTGTTTGGAATTTGCTGACACCCCCATGAGTCCTGTGTGCCCACCTTTCCTTCCTACCAGGAGTAGAGAAGAAGCTTGTGGGCACTGCCCACTTTGTATTCAGATGTGGGTGTTCAAAAACACACTTGGGAACAGTAATATCCAAGACTATCAAACACTGGATAAAATGTCATAGAAAGCTAACAGTGGGAAACATTAAAAGGTTCATTTCTCACTATACCTACACATGTTTACAGTTCATAGGGATGGTTTTCTGTAGTTTTGTGTCTTTGAACTAGTGAAAAACTGACTGGAAATCTGTTTCAGACTTACAACTGCAAAGTTGTCCATTCAACTTGCATACAATTTTTGGTAAGAACTGACATAACTATAGAACAGAATCTACACAGGGAATACAACTTCTAAAACTAGAATATTCAAAAGAGGGAGAAAGGCAGAACAACAGCCAGTACTAACAGCAAATAATTGATTCAAGCTACTGTTAAAATGCAATTTTTTTACAGTAAGGAGCTACTAAGCCATTGTCTCTGAAATCTCAGAAAATCTAAAAGCTTAAGTGAGTGTAAAAATCAACTATTTTGTTTCAAAAGTATTCAATTTGTCCTAATGTGGATGATAATTTATCCCATACAACTACACTACTCCTTTATTGAACAGCGCCAGAGTTCCCTAAACTTACTTAAAAAAATGTCCCTTTTTTTTCAGGCAAAAGACACCCAAAAATATACAGAAATTGTAAGCACCTTTAGACAGGAAAATTCCATTAACTGAGAAATTCAGCTAGGAACCAGATCTAGTCAAAACTCTTCTAAAAACAAATTATGAACTTTCATCAATTATTATTTTGAAGAACAGACAGTAGACATTACATTAAAGTTGAGTTACAGTGCTAATATTTATTGGCAATCACTGCCCTTCTGATAGTCAAGACGGTGATTTTTCAGTTCCCCGTCTGCTTTTTTACTATTAACCAAGCATTACTCAGCACAGACAGGTAATGTTTTCAGGAGCTGATTTATCCCTGCAAGTCTAGAGGCTTTGATATCAGGAATCTTCAAGGACAGTCAAAACTAATTGAGCACAGGTGGAACTACAAAATGAGTAATGTACCAACAGGGATGGCAGTCCTGAAAAGTGTAACCTGGCTGGTAATTAAATACAAGTGTGTGTCAGCTTTTTGCTAAGGGTAGAGAACAGTCACACCTCTTGTTTATCTAATTCATTCCTGATATCACTCTGCTTTGCAGCACTGAAAACCAAGAACCTGAGGTCACCTAATTGAGGAACCAGGTTTCTTACAGTGTTAACATGCATTTTTTGAAGCCTGCAAACATCTTGTCTTTTAGAGGAACATATCTGTACAGAGTTGTCTTTGACAAGACTTCATATGAGTATATACTAAAAGAAACATATTTTCCTAATTACATGATCTGATAGAAATTAATATCAATTCCATAATTTATTCCCAATAACCATTTGTAGACAGCATAAGCAAAATAGTGTGCATGTGAAAAAAGACTATTCATTGCTGTGACATTTAAATATCTAGAGGCTTTAAGCGCATAATGAGTGTTAGCAGAGACATATCAAAGATAAAATAGACACCTATTTTTTCAGTTTCTATTACACTAATCAGCAAAGCTATTAATTTCCCAAAGTGCTTAAATGCATAAGGCAGAACAGAATTAAGTAAATTGCCATGATTAATTGTGAAGACACTTCTCAAGGCTGTATTTTGGCTGACCTTCGTGATTTAATTGGCAGTGCTGTAAAATATCTAGTGTCACATAGAGAACTGGTTGAATAGTTGATGGCAGATGTTGGAAGAAATTTTAAAATGTAAAATGTTAAGGCAGGAATCAGTTGGCTTCATATTTGCTTACATGTAAGACCACACCTCTGATATTTGGATCCTATATTTCAAGTCCCAAAGGTGGATTTTGTTGCCTTCAGTTAGGCATCAAAATATAACAAGTTGTGCTAACATTTTCTTGCTGGATTTTTTGTATTTTTCTTCTAGAATGTGTTTTCCTTCATGTGAGCAGATTTCTAGCTAACAAAGAAGTTGCAAAAATTTGACTTACCAAATTGCTATCAAGGATGTGGATATTAAAGTGCTCTACAGCAAATGCTGGTAGTTCTCATTATAATGCCACTATCCCTTTAGAAAAGCTTATCTGGCTCTTCAGAGAAAATATGACTTACTGTAATTGAGTGTAATCCAAATGTACATATCTGTTTCGTGACTTGAGTTGAGAAGAGAATGTTAATGTATCAAACCCTTCCAGACATGAAACAATCTAAGTAAATAGATCAGTGAAAAGTATGCATATCTCAAATTTTATTTTTCCCTTGTGCTTTTCATTTTTAGTAATAGCCATCTCAAAATCCATAGAAAGATGTCAAGTAAAAAGTACTGGATTAAGTATCTGTAACTTTTGCAACAACAAATAGATAACCAACACTTATGAAGCGAATGAGACATATTAAAACACTAACTGATTCTAGAACAATCTCTCTGCTGTTATTCTCCTCTAAGGCAAAATATTTAGAAAACTCTGCTAAAGTTCCTGAATCACCCTGAGGTTATTGTGAGGCCACAAATCTCTGAAGTGAAAATTTCTTCATCCCTTGAAGAACAGCTACTGGAACAAAAGCACTGTTCTTAAAATGACCTTCTGTGAAGGATATATTCAGAAAGATTTCTATACTTGCCTTTAAGGTAAAAGGCAGGAGGAATTAAAGTATTTCATTTTTCAAAAGTCATTATTTAGGGAGAAAATCATCATTCACTCAACCAACAATGGACAGATGGACACTTCATCATGACACATCCAATTGACATGTTGGTGCATCTGTCATTTGCTTACTCCTGAAATAACAGGGTTAGACATTCTGTCACAAAATAAACCCTGCATAGATTACAAGAAGGCAATGGCAACACATCATTATGTGAATAAGAATTCCAAACAACTTCCTACTTACTAAGAAGCAGCAGCTCATAATACTACATTTCTTGGTTTCCCAAGGGCTCAGATATGATGCTTGTATTCTTCTTCTTCATGAAATTGGTGAGGCTAGAGAATAATAGGTGCCATTGATCCCTGCTCTGTATGTTGATATATATAAATCTTCAGGAAAACCATATTGCAGCCTTTCAATAATTAAAGTGGTCTTATAAGAAACATGGGGACAAATTTTTTTAGCATGGCCTGTAGAGATAGGACGGGGGTAAAACCTAAGACTAAAAGAGGGTCAGTTTAGATAAGGTATAAGGAAGGAGTTTTTTACCGTGAGGGTTTTGAAACACTAACAGTTTTCCCAGAGCGGTGGTAGATACCCCATCCCTGGAAACATTCAAGGTCGTGTTGTATCCTCAGCCCACTCCCATTGAAGAAGTCCTGCTCATTGCAGGGGGATTGGACTACACAAACTTTAAAGGTCCTCCAACCCAAACCATTCTATGATTCTATGCTTTATTTTGAATTTCAAAATACAAAGATTTTAGAATACAGAATAATTCTCTCTATATGCCTGTGAGATGATGAGAGCCTACAGATTTTTGTAGTAATGAAACGTCACGGCCTCATGACCAGTTCTTCTAACCTGAATTCCACTGAAAACATACCACTTAAATAAAAATACAGCCATTTCCTTTCTTACCGTCTTAAGTATGGGGAAGAGAGCTTCTGACTTAAACAATTTAAAGTCTCTTTCTCATAGTCATATTCACAGTAACTAAATACAACAAAAATAAATCCTTGATTAAAGATATATTCCATTAGCTATCTCAAAGGTGACATGGTTTAGAATGAGATTCAGTTTAGATATAGGTGAAGTTTGCCATAATGGATTTTATGATGATAACTTCACAAGGTCACAAGAATTAAATTTCTAGAGAAATCACAAGTATGCTTATGCATAAACTAGAAATCCATGAGACTGTAATCATGAAACCTTGCTCTGATGTTTGATTGGCACTGCATCTGGTTTAACTAAGACGATCTGAAAAAGGCAGAAAAGTCTTGCAAGTGATATTTGGTAAGGTAAAAAAAAATTTCCCTGGTTCTTTCACAAAAAGTAGCATTCTATAATATGGTTCTTGTGAAAAGAGGCTGAGAAAACTCTATTTGTTGAGTCGAGATGGGAGAGGCTTTAATTCTCTCTTCATCTACTTAAAGGCACACTGGAGAAAAGACAGAGCTAACCTCTTCTCACTTGTACACACTAAAATATGTATCTTCCCCTTTCTGACATTTAAAGAACAATACAAGAAAAGTATGTGACTTTATCTCTGATGTTTTAACAGACTGGAGTCAGGCACAAACTGTTTTATAAGGAACATCTTTAGAAAGAAACAATATATTTGTAATGTCTAATTAATACCTGTTCCTTTTACCACATTACTAGAGCATGGGGAGTTACTTCATTAAGAACCATCACACAGAGCAAAGCACTCTGAGTTATGCCCATTATGTTTTATTTGGTCTGCACTGGATATAGAATGTAAATAGTTCTGAACCATATCAACTAATGCATTAAAATGCACTTGTATATCATTGTCAAAAAACTTACAACAGACTTATTACCATTTTATTTACTATTACAACTTAACCTCTTAATCAATATCTATAAATCATTGATACCTTTCACAATGAAAAAACCCTGGTCTTAATTATCAGGTTTATATCTTTACTAACCAACAAATAAGGTCAATGAAATCTTTCTGAATAGTAAGAAAATTCCTGTAAGAGAAGATAAATGGAAATCAACTTATATCAAAGTTCCAAACTTCAGTATTTAATCCATGAACTTCTGCAAAGCTTTTCAACATGGACAATAGTACATGATTTGAGGGAGCATCTGGTACCATAAGCTAGTATTTTCAAAATATGAAAATTATCCAGAACTCCTAAAGAGTGCATTTAATAATCCTCATAATACTAGGAAATTCTCAGCTAGGTATTCCCCTTATATAGCTAATTCCCATCAAGAGGCAACAGTTACTCAGGACTGCATCCTTATGATGGGATTGGACTGTCATGCAATTTTTACCTTAGGTTTCTACATCACCACTTCATGCCCATACTCTGCATGGTAAAGACCAGGATGACCTGTGATGGTCCCCCATTTTCAATGCAATCTAATTCTGTTTCATAACTCTGTAACTATATCCCAATGTCCTGGCAGTCTAGTCCAAGTTTAACTTCAATCTTGTGTGGGCTTTTTTCTCAAGTACTTAAAAATTGCCTTGACTGGACCATTTACTGTCTGCCTGCTTAACTCCATCATCTCACATTTCTGTAGAAGCACCCATTCCTCTGCTTTCTTGAAAATATTTAATGGCACTCCAAAATAGCTACTATATTTCCTACAGTAAATATCACCTCAGCATAGGCGTTTCCAGATCCTTCTACATGAACTATTAAAAATAAATATAAATATAGATTTTTAGCAAGCTAATCAAATGCAAAATACATGGTCATTTGGCCAATCTACCAGTGCACACTGCAAACATTATTTCTTGCACCATGTCTCATAACAACCTCATGGCTCAAAGGGAGACAGGTTGTGAATTTTTTGTGCATCTCAGCACTTCAGTTGAGTCGATACACATGTAATGTATTTAACTGACGGGAGAAGTACTGCAATGGCTAAAGAATAAAATGGAAGACTAGATCTTCAAAGAAAAATAAAACTGTGAAAAAGATTCTGTTTTATTGCATAACATACCTTTAGTTAGGAATATTAGTAAAAATAGACCAGCAATTAGGGGGAAAAAACCCAGGAACTATCAGTGCAGACAGTGACTCTGCACTGAATGTAAATTATTTAGAAGATTCAAGGTGCCTGAATGTTTCTAATGAAATCAATTGGAATAATAAAAACCCTGTCAAAATATGTTAAGTTTCTTCAAGAATCTACTTTAAAAAGAAATGTAAATCTAATGAACAGCCTTCCTTGTAAAATAAATCACTTATTCAAAGAGAAAGTAAAGTTTGCAGCAGTTTTATGCAGTAACACATTATTTTCTTCACATATAACTGAGAGATGAAAACCTTGATCTCCAAACACAGCCCAGTTCAAGCTTAGCTACAGAAGTAAAACTCTTGCTCCATGGCATACATACACACATGTTCATTCAAGGAATGTTTTTTGTCTCCATGAAAACCTGAACACTGAAGTTGCATATGTCTCAACATATTTTCTTTTCATTGCTGTTTTTTCTTTTCACATATTCCTTGTTTCTCATTTGCAGAATCCCATGCTGTTTGTCTAAGCAGTGACAAGGAAGACAGCTAGTAACTGCACAATTCACTGCAAATGAAGCAGCATCACAACTAACAGCTGAAGCTTAACACTTACTAAAGCACCTTTAAGTCAGCCCTGAAGTGGACAGGTGAACACCATTGGGCAATTCAAAAGAAATACTGTTGCCAACATATTATCTGGTTTAGAAAACTTTAAAAGCGTTAAAGCCATACAAATTAACCACACTTTGTTGAATAGGATTACACTCTTCATCTCTGGTTGTTTATATGCTCTGCCTTTATTCTTTAATATTACATTGTATTAGCTAGTTACCAAGTATACAAGGAAAAAACAGATTAATCAAATTCATGCTTTCATTTGGATTTTACTAAGAAGAATTCCATATTTATTCTGTGAGTTGATTAGCTTTATCTTCTTGGTTAAGAGCTTTGCTAAAAATAAGAGTGAGAAGAAGCAAGAAATGATTCAGGAAAAAACCAACCAAACCCCTAAAGCATTACAATTATCTGTTTTGGCTCAGATATAAGGCTGAAAAAACCAGCAGTGTCCCATGATTCAGTGAATCCAAGTCTGCCTTGTCCTGGTCCCTTCCTCTTTCATCTACTAATCCTTTCTGAGTTTATCCAAGACTAAGGACTTTTTGTTAAAATTTCCTTGATTGTGATTCTGCCCTCCATTTACCACTGCACTGATGCTGCTCCTTCTTTCATACTTCCTTGAGCATTTTGGCTTCACTGTGAAATATGGTCATTAAAACTGGAATAGAAAAAAGCTCAATGGGCTGTCCTGAACTGCTACAATAATTTACCATGCATATTGTATTATGCTTATTTTCCGCCAGTCTGCTGTTAGCTTGCCTAAAAATGTGTGTTTGAACATTGAAAATTACCTAAAGAACTTTTAAGTAATGCAGGTGCTAGTCTCAGAAAAGTAACATCTGGAGGACTGGACTCCAAATGTGAGCTCCTCACTGGATGGAGTTTTTAGAAGCTCTGATAGCAGCTGCTTATTATAGCTCCCATCACACACTGTTTTTGCTTTTCTGTGGCTATCCATTACCCAGGCTTTCTCCTCATAAGAACCACACAAGAATAGAGGAGGAACTCTTATAGAGTTCTCTGAATTTGGGTGAGGTGGGTGAATCCTGATAAATCCAAACTACTTTGGTCTGAAAGCAATTTCTTCAGTGCAAATATGGATTAATTTCTTTTTTTCTCAGGTGAGGGTTCTGGTGCACACAGATGCACAGAAATATATTCTGCAGTATGCATTTTAGAGCAATCCTTTCATAGCTGATTCTCCTCATAATTATCAGTGTTCTACAAGTCTCTTCCCACTGCATAATTTAAAGGAAATCTCAACGAATACTTTAAGCGATGCAGGAGAGGGAGACCTTCCAAACACTGAGATATGGCATATATGGTTTTATAGACAAACGTCTTTTTGAGACAACTGAGATGTCCAGATTCTAAACAAGCAGCAAATTTTATTTTAAAAAATTAAATACTAGTATTCAGTTCTGTTTCCACATCAGTAGAAAACACCCCAAAATAGAGAAATAAGCAATCTCCTCTTGGAAAGCATATTCTAAGGAAAAATACAATATACAAACATTTGATGCACACTTTTCAGTGTGCCTATGAATCCCTAAAAATTACTGTCATTATTTTATATCTGGAAAAATTGACAGGGAAAAGTTAGCCTGTACATGATTTATCTTTTTATATTCCTACATTTCCTAGTTCAGGAGTTCTCATCCTTTTGATAGCCGAGCGTCAATTCAAAATATTGTCAGGTGAAACCAGGTCTGCCTAGTCCCTGGCCTCTACCCTGAAATCAACCAATCCTTCCTAAGTCTATCTAAGCCTCAGGATTTCTGTCCCAATTTCCTCAACTATGCTTCTGATCTCCTTCTGCCACTTCCTTCTCCTCCTCTATACTCTCAGCTGGAGCCACAGTGGTGCTGAAACAAGAATAACAAGCCCATTGAGATGCATCTGATTGTGTCCAGGGTATTTTTGATACCTCTGCCTGGGAGCAGGGGAACAGTGCAGAGCTCTGACACCAGTCCTGCACAGAGCTAGCTCAGATCCACACAGCTCTTTGCTCAGAGAAACAGTCTAGTCAGCAGAAACCACTTTCCTAAATCACATCATCTTTTGTGGGCTTTCATGTTTGTGCAAGGACAGTAAATGTGCAAGAAGCTATGCAAAGTAGACAGTAATCTTCCAGCAAAGTATCTCCTATATGTTAAAACAATGATTTCTCTCCAGTTGGTTCACTGGGGAAACTAAACCCATTATCACTCTCTAAAGTCACTGGAATTTGATGGATGCATTCCACATCAAAATAACATTGTGACAGTACAAGCATCCAGTGGACTTCTAATAGAGTTCAACTTACACTATAATAATTTTCCTCTAAGAAGGATATACCTTTACATACAAAGACTTCAAGAATCTAACAGTAAAACCCTACAGAGAGATGCTTCCTTTTGCTGCTTGCATATTATATAATGCATTTTATGAAGGAGTACCTCACCTTGTCATGCAAATGAAAAATTTAATCAGTGTGGCTGTAGAAATCTATGTAAATTTTAAAAATTAAGTTGTGCAATTCAGACAAAATCAATAGCTTCTAGAATAGATGTTTCCAAGCTATTGTGTCACAGATAATTAAAACTCCAAACTGCTAACAGCTACTCTTATGAGGTACCATGCATATGACTGTACACTGAGCTTATAAAACAGACCTTCTGGGTTTTCTACTTGGAAGCATAAAATAGAAAACACCATATATTGTACCTAACTCTGTATGATTGATATCATCTAATCCACTACTATAATACTCCAAAAGATGAAAAGGCAATAGCAACTATGTCAACCTTTCCACCTACCAGCCTGTTTCAGATGAGTGCTATCTATCTTCTCAAGGTATCAGGAAACTAAATGAAAGTGAGTGTGGAACAAATGTCCAATGGGTGACTTATCTGGCATTAATGCTTTATACTTGCTGGGGAAAAACAACCTAGTCTATGCTTAGCTCCAGGCCTCCAGGGCAACATTAAAATGGGCTGGACTGGATAATCTCCTCCTCACTGCAGGAGAGGATGGAGCTACTGGTAAGAGTTATTGGACTCAACAGAGAAGGGTGCAACAGTAAAAGGGCTGATTTTGTGGCAACAGTGGGAGACCAGACTGCTTTCTTCAGAATGCAAAATTGGGCTCACTGAGGCATTCACTTTAGGAAGAGAGCACAGATGGCTTATTGACACATTTATCAGGCACTCCAGTGACAGGGCTTCAACTTTTATGCAACTTTTGTGAGATTAATGTTTCTAAAATAATTTCAGGAGTCTCTCTTTCCTTTCTAGCAACTTCACCCTCAAGACTCACTCCCTTCATTTAGCACAGCTGGAAGCAGATGAGGACCTCTAAGCCATACTCTTCTAAATACTGAAATATGAATTAAAAAATCTTCTTGCTTCCCACCATCACAAGGTGTAAATATCACTGGCATTACTGTGATTTTTGTGAATAGAGAATAGAAGAAGAGTATTTGACAGACAGAAGTTCTTTCATTATTTCATCTCTTTGCAATACACAAAGAGGAACAGAATGAAGTGATAAATGTCACTGCAATTTGGATGAACTAGTAAAGAAAAACTATTTTTGCCACAAAACTGGGTAAGACAGTACTGGATAAATTGATCAAAAGGCTTCCTAGAGCTTTGTATGATATAAGAGAAAGCACATTCTTTTAAAAATAGTCATAATTGTAGTCTATAGTATCTCCTCATTGTCAATGCTGCAGATTCTTTATTTGAAGCTTGAGTATATATTGTGAAGATGAAGGAAAATCAGCTTTCTAAAAAGAATACCTCTGCGATAAGTTGTAGTTTATGTGAAACTAGTGATTACGCAGTTTCATTCTCATTCTTAGTCAAACTGCTGAACAAGTTTGCACTGTAATATTGAAGAGAGTAAGAAAACAGAGGACTGAAATGAGGAGAACAGCAAGGAGCTCTGCTATACTGCAGGACCTCACTGCTCACTTCCTACTCAGTCTTTGTTCTGACAGAAAATTCCAATCCATCCTTTCGTTAGCCCTGGTGATGTATAGAGGTTTACAAAATAAAATGGCCTTTGGAGATATGAGCCATTTCTTTTACTTTGAGAGCTGAAGGACTAATTTACAAGATACTGGTGGTTTTTTTCTCTTATTTCCAGATTCTTCAGACTCTATAGCTTTTTTTCTTTTTTCGTGTTTACTCTGAATACAGATCACAGATATTCAAAACTTGTAACATATTGGATAAATAATGCCAGTAATTCCCAGTTTCTCAACTGAATGAACATTTCTACAGCTAAAACATCAGCTTTTTCACATTGAAACAGTCCGAAAATGTTCTTCTACATAGCAACAACATCCACAGCTAATAAGATGTATTCTGTTTCCCCAAATGTGGGAAAGCAGAATTACCATAACCCAGCATTAAATTAAGTTCAATCATAGCAAACCTTGTTCATCTATTCCTACAGACACCATGAAAAGACATGGCTGATGAATAAAATATCAAGCATTTTCACATTGTCTATAACAAGTTGAGGCAATACCTAAAACTCTGCTCTCTTTGCCTTTACTTAGTCCACAATATGATAGAGTGATATATGGTACCTTCTATAAAAAAATTATGTCCACTTAAAAGCAAGGATCAAATGTTAAAAGAAAGTAGAAATGGCCTTGGGGCTTGAGAGAACTGCCAAGTTCATAGGGTCTACTTTCACAAGCAATTACATCATGGAGTGCTTTTCATGAGGTGATGACACACCACTTAGAAGTATTGAGTGCTTTCCACCACTACACTAATCATTATTGGAAAGCTGTTCCCAACTCTCCTAAAGTGTACTCATGACTATTTAATGTTTAGTTTTTCTACTACTAAGAATGTGCTCTAACTTCAATATCTCATTTTCCACCCTGGAATCCCACTTTGACAAATTCTCCTATTTCCTCTAATGCCATCATAGACATTTTAAAGTAGTTATGTTTTCATAAGTAAATGCTTAGTGTTATCTTATCACAGGAATGAATTTTCTGTGAACTTAAAGCTCTGGATATTAGTTTAACTCCCCACAAAAAATAGGATTTCATGTTAACTATGCTACCACTCTCCTCTGCAGGGCACTTCTTTCCCCAGACAAATTATATGTGCAGAGAGGATATTGGTCTATTAGCTAGAATCAGTCCGTCCTGTTTTTTTCAGTCAGTAAGACACACTTATTTGTCACTTTTTTTCCAAACCATGTGTTTATACTAGCCTAAAGCCACTCTGATTCACTCTCTGCTGCTCTCCCAGTCCAAATAGTCCTACAATGGTCTAGAGGTGTCATAACTGCTACTGAACCACCACATTCTCTTACATGGGTCACATCTGAGTAAAGGTTAAACCATCCCAAATTAGAATAGATAAGTCTCAAACGGGCCAAAGGCAAAGACCAGGTCATCCATTTCTGACAGTGTGCAGTTAAACAAAAGTTTTTCTTCCCCCCTCCTTTGATCCAAGCAGAAATCATACCATAGATTTGGCTTATCAGATACTAATAGAAACTTTCTTTCAGTGCAATGCCTGCATATATTAATCCCCTGCCTGAAGAGAAATTCATTATTTATGTGTTAAAGTATGGCTGGGAGATTTAGCTTGCAGATCTGGAACTACATATCTCAGGTAGACTGTAGAACAATCTAAAACTTGAGCAGTACCTAACTGGCCATAATTTTTCATGCGTAGTGAATTTAATCCGAAGGCAAAAAGTCATCTCATCGCCAGTGCTTGTAGAGAGAAAGGGAATAATTTTACGACAACATAGAACAGCTACAGAAGAGGCTCCAATTTCAGTTTGGGACCTCTTGACAAATTACTTGAGGCTTAATGATGAATTATGATAGTTAAAATATTATCAGTGGCTTCTAATGATACTAATTAGTCACATTACTTTCAAATCCAAAACAATTTTCATTTCAAGTGGTTTTCAACACAGGATCAAGTTGCTACTCTAGACCCAAGGAAGTACTGTGCAAATAGGATTTCTTATGCTAGGGTAACATTAAAATAACCCTACAATACATGCTGTTTCAGTAAAGATAAAACTTTTCTGAGTTGACAGGGCAGTAGAACATTCACAATACAAATTATTTTTGGCAAAAATCTAGTGCAGTTTAAATGAGACACATATTATGGGATGTGCTCATGTTATGCAATACTGTCCAGCGATACAGTCTATGTACTCTCCAGTTATAAATTGAGTTTAACATTCTCAGTTAAATAATATCCAAGAAGCAATGAAACATACCTGAAACAATTCTTGTATTACAGGCACAGTGCTTTTGGTTTTACTACTTACACTAATATTTCCCAAGCAGTACTATAAGAAATAGATACTCCATCTTGTTCCTATGTGGAAAGGTTCCAAAGGCAAAACCCATCATTTCAAGAAGTATATCTCCTTTGGCAATGATTTGCAATACCAGAAAGGCACAGGGAAAGAATCACAGAGTAGAAGATGTCCAGAAAGTACTTCTGTCTATACTTTTAAAGTGAAAGACATTCCTACCATTTATCTGAGACATTGAAATGGAAAGATTTTCCTAATAAAAGGACCACCAAAGTGTATTTGCCCATCTAGAATACAGCTTCTTTATATCCTGTACTAAAAGTTGTTACATTTCATATAAATACTTTCCATTTTAGTGTCTTAGCCGTGTTTAAACACGGAGAGAATCAAACAACCAGCAGAAATTTCAGGGCAATTCTGCTGACCAGGGTAGTGAAAACTACATATCCTCTCATAATCAAATTGACCAAATATTTCATGCTAACAGCTACCTATATATCTAAGGATTTATTAATGCTTTCCTCTTTGAAGTTACCTGTTACATTGGTCTTTAAGATATTTTTTAAAACTTCCAAAGATATCTGGAAAGTTTCTTTCAAAGTTTGTAAGCACTGGAATGTCTGTACAAATCCTTCTCTCTCAGATTGTTAAGCAGATCAGAAGCCTGCAAAACAAACTATGGAGAAAACATCCCATGTTCAGATACAGTTCTAGGTGCTGGAATGAGAACAAAATACAGCTAAGATATTTAATTTTCTGCTTCAATGATATCAGGAGGCTGAGGAGCTATGGTTACCCAAAAATAGCTGTAGTTTAATGGATACTCCACTTAATACTACAACAAAGGAACCATTGCTTACTTTTTCCTGCTGTTTCATTCATGTACCATCATCTTCCTTCTCTTATTTGTTTTAACTAAAAGACTAAAACAAAGGCTTTCTTGAGAGAGAAACCAATCTGCTAAGTAAGGGTAAACTATTATTGTTAGTCTTTTCTGTCTTCAGAACAAATTGCCACAATAGACTAACTTTGTAACCTTCAGTTGGAGGTTTCAGAAGTCTGATGAAATTACAGCTGTAGGCAAATAAATATCTCCTAAGCGACCTAGATAGCTTTTTCCATTATGTATTCTGTGTCAGTTTAGTCTGACACAGAGCAAGAGCACATTTGATATGAGAGCAGTTATTTCTTCCCCATGAGCAGAGTTTCTATGATATTAGAAATATATATTCTATTATATATAGTTTGCTTGTTCCAGGTTGACTCCTTATTCCTTACATTGCTTATACTATGAGCCTATCCCCTTGTAACAAACTTGCAACACAAACAAAATCCTAAACGTTAGGATCCAAATTTTCAAAAAATAGTAAGATGCTCAGCACTGCAGTTGTGGAATAACCAGGTTAAGATTTATGGACAGAAATCTTTTGGATTTTGACTGGAGTTACAGATTTCAATGTCTCTGGAGAATGAGGATGAACATATCTTGAGCCAAGTATACAAAAATATAGACATCTCATATCTGTGACCCAAAAGAAAGTGATAAGATACATTAAGACTTTTAAAGGGTATCTATATCAATATTGAATGATGAAACAAAGGGTCCATATTTATACTAGGTGTAATTCAGTGGAATTGTGTCTGCTCTGAATTTTACAAGTAAACTCACATGCCACTTAGAACACCAAAATTTAAGTATCGGAGCTGTTGCAACATATGGTGACTGTGAAGTGATCACTGGTAGTAAGACTTTTCTATAAACCAAACAAAAATATTTAAAACTGAGGCATATAAAAAACAGGACCTTTATAATGGAAATAGTGAGAAAGCATCATAACAAAATAGGATGTTATCACAGAGAACAGGAAAAAATGAAAATGCTAATTAAAAACTTGATAATCTAAAGAATGGATGAATTATTTGCTCTACCTGTATAGTAGGAAAGTGGAAGCTATAGACAGATATAACTACTTTGCAGGCAGAGCTTCATACTTGAATGTCACAAAGGGAGCAGTGTAGTCATGAATAAAGAGTTTTCATGTTTTTCCTTTTTTAGTTAGTTTGAAATTAATGTGCATTTTCTCTAAGAGTTCCTGAGCGACTGTAGGGAGAATAAGTGTGAGGATCAGACAGATTTTTTCATCATTTCAAAGGTTTTTGCAAGGTTACCCCATTTACCTCATTTCTTTCTTACTTAATGAACATAAACCATAAGGTGTACTGGGATCCTGAAGCCAAGTATTCTTACTGATATTGATTTTAATGCAGGTATTCAGATTAAAAGTGACACAGTGAAAGAATCAGCCTTGTTGGGTGTATTTTTCCTATCATGTACGCTTCAATACAATTAGAAAAATGCAGCAGCAATTTCTTTATTAAATTAATTTTGTTTTTTTACTTTAAAGACAAATACATCATCCTTTTGGTGTGAAAAAATTATTTTATACTTTGCTAACTAATGTCACAAATCTATGAATAAAATTATAATTCCTTGTGGATATTCAAGTAAGCTCACTACAGTTTCTAAGGCAGTATTATTTTAACAATTAAATTCTTCAGGCATACATCAACATAAACCTGTGAAGATGTTGGCAATTCTTCTCTTGTTATTTCTCATTCTGTGATACATTCCTAAATTTGTGCTATTTTTCACTACATATATAATGGTAACATTGCCCAGTGAGACTTGAGTCCTCTATAAACACAATGGCAAAATCCCCTTCTTGAAGATAATGGAATTTTTTCTTAAGGAAAGAAGTGGCTCCCACTTCTGGTGATAAAGAAGACAGCATTTTCTCTTGTCAACAGAAGCCTGTCAATATTTAAAAAACGTTCTTAGCTGTCACACCTCTTGGTCTCTGCTAAAATATGAGAGGCGCATTCTCTGCTTGGTTCATCATCACAGATTACCCTAATTTCTCCTACAAAGAGAGAAAAGTCTTAATGTTATTGCTACTTTCTCTTCAATATTAAAATCATAGAAATCTCCAAGAACTGAAAATAATCCAGGTAAATATGTAGTCCTGTCCAACTTTAAAATGTCTGTCCTATGCTGCTATAAAATCATTCTCAGTGAGGCAGCAGCCATGTCTTAGGTACTCAAGAGTTACTGTCTTTTTTACTGACCAACATCTACAGGCATGTAAGTGCAGATTTATTTGTGTTGGTATAAGCCTATTCATTCTTATTCAGCTGCAGAATACAGGGAAACAAAAACCCTGATTTCCAATTCCAGTTCCTGAAGCAGTGTTGCATTGGAACTACAGATGTTTTAATTAAACACACAGGTTTGGCAGATTTTCCTTCAGAGATAACTTGCATGAGATAATTATGCAGAATGTACCACTGCTGAAATCTAAAAATTATCAGGTGGAACATCTTTATCCCCTAGTTCCTGGTTTGATGCATCCTTCTATAAGTTAAAGAGCATTTATTTTCCACATAAACCAGCAGCCAATTTTAGGTAGGCATGCTTTTCCTGTGTGACATTAGAAAGCACCGCCTGTGGCAAGGCAACAGCTGACATCAGGTAGGAGGGTCCTCCTTCTACTGTTTGTGTGCAGGTTCTGTGGCTGGAGGCTAGGTGATTTCCATGTGCAATCCTAATTTTTGGAATTGGGAGTTTGATCTATAAAGCCAATACAAGGTTCATATTTTCAGCCAAATCTTTGTTTCAGATGTGCCATGGCAACATTCTCCTTGCAGATTTATAAAAGTTTTATCCTTTTGATTTGTGTAATAGGAGTCATAAATCCCAGAGCCAGTAACATCATTATGGTAGTGACTTTAGACAGTTCTGTCCAAGGAGCTCGGATTTCTAGGATTTGATTTTGCCATTTCCTGTTTAAACAGTCATAGTATTTTGCAAGAAAGCACTGATCAGGAAGGCAAATCATTTTCTTCCAAGACTGGAACAGTAATAGAGCATTTCTTGTCGTCCACTGAAGTCTTAGACCTACAGACTAGCAGTAAATGTCAGAAAATGGTCACAACATTTTACTACACCTCAAAGTATCATTGTACATTTGAAGTCTGCAGCCAACGGGCTTCACTCCTGACAGAACACAGCTGGTGTTTAAAGCTGTGCAGAGATTACAGTATCTGCAGTAAACACATCAGAGGTTTTAAGATACTAATTGGATCCGCTGTAATTTGGAAATTTCTATGCAACCGGGAAAATGCAATGAATCATGCTCAGCTTTCTCAGCTGTTAGCACCCAACAGGAATATTTATGACAGTAGATAGAAGCAAAATCATGAAGGGCTTGCCATGGCTCTATCCCTGGATGATATATGTGTGTACATATTGGGAAATGTAATACAATAGTGTATTTATTACTTCCTATGGCTTTGCATAGGCTCTTGTCACTTACAAAGATAATAAAAATTGATGTGTGTATTTAAATAGGGCTTCCCACAAGTTTTAAGTCACATAAAAATGGGGCAATTAGGCAACTAGATTTACATAATGTTCAGAATATGTGCTAAGGTGATTTTAGCACAGATTTTCAATTGAATTTTTAAGAGTTCATTTTCCTCTCATTGTTTTATTAATTTAAATATTCAATATATTTTAATTTGTGCTGTATTGGAAGCCTTACCTACCAGAAACTCCTGTCTTGATCATAGTTTTTAATCTAAAGCCTGCTGCTAGTAGTTCTAGCTTGCATTTCTTAGGTTTGCTGTCTTGCACTGATCCCAGAGAAGTGAAGACCATTATTGAACTTACTTACTATTGTTTTCTACAGGCCTATTTTTCCCTAAACTAGGAAGCTTTGTTCTTGTAACACAGTTGGGTTTGGAACCAAGCCTAGAGAAACACAGAAGGATTTTTCTTGCTTTTGAGAGTTCACTTCAGACCAGGTTGTTGAACTGGCAGAACAGAAAGGATGCTTATCCTGAGTGGTTTTTTGCAATGAATTCTGTTCAGTCCATCAGATTAAAGAAGCATGAGGGAGAGAACAGTGTACTGGGAAAGAAAGCAATGGAGTAAATATGGCCTACAGCCAGAATTTGACCCTCCTAATCACAGATACTTGTCCAATCAAAGATCTACGAATACAATTGCTGCAGACTCTTTGAACAATCAAAGATCTACAAGTATTACATTTTCTTAATTATTGTCTTAAGATTTCTCTCCCTTTCTCTGGAGAGAAGAGTTTAACTCTGTCACCTGTATAATACACCTAAAGATGGGTCTAGATGTATTACATCTAAGAAATATATGCCATGTTGGGAGGATGATTACTAGACAGAAAGACTGGCACCAGCAGGTAGTGCCTGAGAAGTGAAAATTGTATTTTCCAAGGAGGTGGAATGGAATATTTGGGTTGGAATAGTAAATTCGGGCTCAAAAATTAGAAAAGAAAGACACTAAAGCATATCAAATCTGAACAAATTATGTGAAGTGCAGCCACTGTACACTAATTGCATTAAACCAAGATTTCTAATTCTGACCTGCAACAATCAGTGAGACATCCTGACAAAGCATGTCCTATACCACTTCCCAATCTACATGAAAGACAATGCCCAGCTGCTGCTCTTAATACTTCATTAGCTAAAGTAGCAGCTGTCAGCCTGAAAAGGTTTCAGCCCTGCTGATTGTAGCTGTTAACATGATTCTGTTTCAAATGACTCAGCTCAGTTTTGCATGTTTGTTTGTTTAGACTGGAAATTACACATCTGAAAGCTGGCATTAAAACAACAAGATTAAGAATGAAAACTGCAGCTCTCTGGGGGATTAATGCCAGAATTGCACAGAAGTTTCCTGATGACCAATTCACCAGGATGGTAGTCCAACTGGGCACATGCAAGAGCAGAACTACAGGTTGCTGCTGGAGATTCAGGTGCCTGTTGCCTAAACCTTAGAAGGTTCCCCAGCCACTGGACAGGGGTTTTGTGAACACCTTGCTAGAGTCAGAAGTCTAATTTAGGTGCTCCTGTCCATTCTAGGTGTCTGATTCTTCAAACAGGTGGTTTTAAAGGGTGAGGACGGACAAGGATATGTGCATTTCCCAGTTAAGGATAAGGACATGTGCATTTCACAGTTAGCTACCAAGGGCAGATATGCTACTGAGCAGCCTCATATATGCATACTAGAGTTGTTTCTGTGCTTTCCTTCCCTATGGGGCTCACTTGAAAACACAGCTAAAATTAGGAGTTAGAGATTTACCTTCTGATCTGCAACAAGAGATGCATACATTTATGAGCTATGACAACAACAAGTACCTTGTGCATATGGAATATTCCCTTTCATCTTTAAGTGCAGTTATGTAACAGTTGCATTAATAGGACAAGGTGATACAAGGATCCATGCCACTAGCTGTATAAGCCACCAATTGTTCCAACAAAATTGTGGAAAAATCTTCTGAGAAAACAGGATTGTGACAGTAAATATCAAGTAACCTTTTCTTTCTCCCCTACAGTATCTCAAAGCAGATACTACAATCTCTCCTGATTACAAATGTAGGAATATCACACCAACTACTGCTGTTGGTGGATATCTTTAAACTTCATATTTTGCTACTTTCTAGGTTTTGTGCATGATTACCCTATAAATCCTAATGACCCATAGTTCATTTTCTACCAAAGCAAAGTGGAAAAATCACACTGATTTCTCATGAGAGAGGATTCTTAAAGTTCTGCTGGAGAACAATTTCATTAAATTAGATTGTTTCTGCAGTTGCTAACTTAAATAAGATCTATACAAGTAGACAACCTCTTAACTTTAATTGTAAAGAAATGTGTAAGTCCCATTAGAAATGGTTCAGCTTTTCTAAGAATTCAAAATCCTTTGCATAAATGATTTAACAAATATTTAATATGGTCTCTCAAATTTTAACGATAAATTAATGTATCATTTATATGTGTTTGTATGTGAGAGAGAGAGAAAAGCAGCTAAATAACTTTTCAAGTAAAATCTGGAGCATTTCTTTTGCATTATTTACCTAGATTCTTACTAAAAGTGTGCTACTGTTGAAAAACAATGGCTGGAGAAAGAAGGCTGGCAAACTTCCTGATGGAGTTGACAAATACATTTTAGGCTGATAGATGAGCAGGAGGATCTTTCAAAACTGCTATTCAAATTCAGTTTGTTAAGTTTAACGGAAGAAACCCCAGCCAAGGTATGAACCTCCAGTTCATCATGCATACAAAACCCCAGTTATGTTCCCACTTGCTTTTATGCTAGGAGCTTTCTTCAGAAATAAGTAAGCAGATGACATAGCTTAACTCATAGGCTTGATTAGATTATTTTTTACAATGCAGCAATTTTTAATATAGTGCATATTTATTTTTTTAAATATTAAAAAAAGAAAGAAAGAAAGAAAACCTGGTCAGGTGTAATTTTTTTTTTTTTCTTGATCAGACAAAAATAAAGAGAACAAATTGGTTATAATTATTTGTTGACATAAGTGATTCTCTGGAAATCTTATTTTTGTCATCACAGTTAATAGTAGCTACTTACTTCTAGTTAGTATCCAATAATAAAGTAATAGCACAAGAAGTGCTGCAGTAATTATGCATTATGCTTAATGAGGTAATGATTCTGTCAACCCCACACATGCTGAGGGATAATTTACTCTGCATACTGTCCTAGTTATGTGAATAGGTTATTTTACAGATAAAGGTACAACTAAAAGTGAGTGAAATTCTTGAATGATTCCCTAAATAAACAGAAAAAGTCAGTATAAATAATAGAAACCATGACAGGATTTTCATCTCACAAATAATGATTTTGGCTGTTCAGACCCAAAAATGTATTATTCATATCAGAATTCACTTACTGATAGAAATTCATGTATTCTTGCAGAGTTATAAACAACAAAGCACTTTTATTTGCATGTATCATCACTGCATGATTACTTTGAAACTTCTATCTTTTAGGTTTTGGGGTTTTTTCTCTTTATGATAATCTCCCTTAAGCACACTTTAATTAGTAATTTTGATCTTAACTAGTCCCTGTTGAAAGTAGGGCAAATGCAGCCTTTCTTCTCTGGCTTGCTGTGTCTACAGTTTGGGGCAGGGAAGCAGAAGTCTTTAGGAAAGACAGAGAGAAGTACCCATCCTCATATTTGAAAAATGGTTTTTTGTTTACAATCACTATTTTGTTAATGACTGTGGGGAGCGACTCTTCAAATATTCTCAAGACTGACATCCATCCTCATTACAATATTAGTGCAATTCTCTCTTCTTCTATCAGGACTTGCATTAACATTTTAATTTTTGCCTACTGCACAGATGCATTTATTTATTTTTTTTTTGTAGGGAAAATTTAACAATAGCACACAATTCCCCAGCTCTAAATACTGGTTGTGTCTTAAGCTAAAAGTATAGAATAATACTTTTTAGAGTCCTCACTGCTGAGAATAAACTTCATTACTAAGGGAAAGCAGACAGGTTTTGATTCCGACCTTACAGAAAAAATTGATGCTTATCTGTTCTGAGGCTTTCCTGGGAAAGCAAGTTCTAGATAAAGGATTTATAAATTTTTCTTCAGTTGGTTATCAGTTAAGTATGAAATTGAATTATGTTTTGATATGATACCAAAAATAAGGTAAAATTCAACATTTGTAATACTTCTTGTGATCATTTACATATATGGGTTTGTATTGGTTGTATTGGTCAATGCAGTGCATCAACTTGTAAAAAAGTTGCAAGCTTTAGGAAAATTAATTAAGACTGCATATTTGCCTTTCTAGAGTCATAGCACTCTTGCCATGATTATATATCTGGCTGTCATCAAGTTGCACTTGCAAAGATGTCCTTTGCTTTGTGGAGAGTGAAACTGCATGATCTAATAGGTCATTTTCTATCCCTAAATTCTACAGCTCAATGAACAAGAAATAATATTACTGTGTATATGTAATGTCTTCTTCCAGCAATAAAATATTGCCCACAAGACACAAACATCACTGAGATTGTGATATAATGCCTCAAATGACCAGAAATTATCAATATATCAAACACAGAATAATTTTTCTGTACTGTGGACCATATTTAACATCGCTGCTTCTCAACAAATCAGTTTGGTTTACTCCACAAATTAAAAAAGAAAAAGAATAAAAAGAAACATAAGAGTTATAAATCCTACAGAGAGAATCTTGTAAACTAAGACTCTTTTTTTTTCTATTTTCCTTCAGAAAGCACATTACAGATAAGCATCTCTGTTAGACACCAAACAAAATAATTTGATCCTAGCACATGTACAGTGTTAAGGACAGAACATATATTCAGAGCTGCCCAGAACACACATAACATCTTATCTCACATGTTCTGCAGTTGCAGTCTGAATTTTGATGGGTGCCTAGAGAAACTAAATATTTTCCCCAGTGATGATAACCTGAAGCAGAAGATGAAAATTATGTATTTGAGAACAGCAGAGTACCTAATTAGATGGCTACATTGGTCTGATATGTTGGTTTTTGTTTTCACACATCTTACTTAGATCTGTCCCCTCAGATAAATCAGAAATGTAATACATGGAGTACTTTTCTATTTAGAGAACAATAAAAAAGAACAAAAATGCTTGCAGTTCATACTGTTTAGCAGTTCAATCAAGTATCTGAATTCTGCTGGAAAAATAAATGTATTATCTCAATTTTGAAAGATACAGCAAACATGGTAATATTGTTTCCATTATTATCACAGTCACCAAGCCTTTTTACTAATTCCTGGATGAAGTCCAAGGAAAATCTATACTGTATCTTCTACCTCATTGTACTAGAATAAAATGTATAGCCAGTCCCTTATCAGCCATGTAATCTAAAGGAAGTATTGTACCAGAAGCTCTTCATAGTTTCAGGTGCATTAAAAAAATAAAAGTGCATTGATTTCCAGCTCTCCGAAAGGTCAAGATTCCCAGAAAAAGCTTCTTCATTATTTGTGAAATATACAATAGCAAAAGCTTAAGCCATAGAAAGCAATGTGCTAATATTGCCAGTAAAAATGTCAAGATTCCTTCATAACAAAACAATTTTAACCAACAGATTTATTTGCCTTTTCAAATTAATTTCAACCTTAGGTTGCAATACAGGGTGGTCTGCATATTCCCATAAATATGTAATAGTTTAAAATCAAGCTATATAATTAATTATCTGTCTGAATTTGCAGGTATTTTCATATTTTAAACAGAAAATTTCATCATTGTCCTTCCCCAAGAAAAATTTTAATTAAAGAAACTTCATTTAATGATTAACCAAATATCAGATAATGAGCTGGAACATGAAAACCAAGAAAATCAATGAAATTGCATTATAAGTAATGAAAATGAGATAAAAATTTAATGTATCATTTTTTTTTTAATTTCTCCAATTATTAATCCATCTCTACTAATTTCCCAGCCCCAGTAGAATAAAGTACTCTTTCCAATGAACTTTCCATAAAGTCTTGATGGACTTTACCTTTTTTCCTAGCTGAACACTACAGCCTGAACCTGTTATTTCTACAGTCCTCAACATTTGTTCATACTAGAGCTTTGTAAGATAATGAGATGAAGGTTTGTCTGCCTCGTATCCTCCAGATAAAGTTGTTCAAATGCTAGAAGTATTTTCTCCTGTTGAATAATGACCTAAAATCATGGCCATGTGTAGTAACTACACTAAACCAGAGCTGAAATGCTCATTCTCAGCTCTGCTATTGACTTTAACTAGAGAGCAGAACAGTTTAGATCAGCACACCACACTTACAGAACTGAGCAATAATAACGTGGCCTCATTTTCATTTTTCATATTTTGTGCAGACTATACTCCTACACACAGGGAATTTTTTATACGTGTCCCATGTTAGTTTAATGGAGACTCAAATCTATATATATGTTCCATGTAGCACTATAATTAAAAAAATGTTGAATTCAGTCTACCTTAAGACTCACCTTAGGCTTGAACTTTGTCAGTTGTAAACCATGGAAATCTAGAAAAATCCAGCTTTATGAGTTATGTAGCTTACCTATGCCAAATTCAATAGACTGACTTCATAGCCTAAAAGTTCCATCAATGATTTAGTTGATCATAAGTTGTTTTCTTATCTGGATATAGTTGTTTATCTCCTATTTGAAACACCATCATAATCCTAATATAACTACTAATAAAATTTAAAAGTCTAAAAAGTCTGTTTGAGTAAAAATACTGAATTATCTTTACATAAGCAGGATAAATTTGCATGTTGGCAATGGCAAAAATATACAGTTAAGTCTTCTATTTATATTGATTTTAAATTTCATTGACTGGTTATTTCAAACTGAAAAACAATCTTATTGAGAATATTAATTAAGTTTATGCCAGTTTTGAAAACGAGTAAACCACTAACAATTTACACTGATGATTCCAGTGAATCGAGCCACATAGCTCCATTCTTATGTCCTTATCTTCAAGATGAGGGATTTTCCCTCAAATTTTTTGTAGCCATCCATAAACCGAAGTTAATCTTATAGCATCTTTTTCCAGTATTTTATTCTGAGCTGTAGAGATGACAATATTCTCCAATATTACAAAAATACCTATTTCATATTAGTTCCAATTTTCGTAAGCCAAAAACATCAGGTTGAACAAGGTTTGACAAAACATCAGGGGACATGCATGGTAATACAAACATTTTAGGAAAAGAATTATGGTGAGAAAGTGGAGAAAAGGACAGACTCCACAACAAAGGGAAATTGAGGAAGCTTGTAAAAATACCTACAACTGAAAGAGTGGTCAAATATAAAAAAAATTGGAAGTAATTCTTGGACTTGAGTGTTAAAAGTAACAACTGAAATGTTCTTATTTTCTCTTTAAACTTTATCTGGCCATTTATTTGACCAAACTATCAGAAATGTGTGAGGTAACTGGTAATACAACTGTGTGGAAATATTACCAGCAAAGAGGAACACTATTGCAACAGCGTTCATAAAAACACACACTGGACAGCTAGGAGTATATCTGGAATAGCACCTGAGACCAAAAAAAAAAAAAGGGAAAAACCCAAAATGGACTTTTTATAGGGACTCCATATCACAGCTGCTGACTGTAAAATCCTCAGCATCATTCACACAGTAGTTGCACTGCCTACCACTTCTAGCCAAGCAGACGAAGCCGACATAGTAACTTCACAAAAGCAAGTATTTGTTCCTACAGATGTGGAAAGGTTTACATCCAAATTCGAAACACACTATCATGATGAAAATAGCTTCTATCTGGCTGCCTTTGAAGGCAAGACATTAGCAATTAGTTCAGTCTTGCCTTGGCCTACAGGATTGATTTCTTTATTTCCTTTCCAATACTTTCACTGAGTCTGTGATAAGAGGGGGGAAAAAAAGAGAGTGAATAAATTGTTGGAATCAGTAAGTTCAGAAAAAAAACACAACAAGGAATATCATATCCGGTCTGATTTCAAGTAAGACTTATCTGCTGACAGGAAGCGAAATTCAGAAGATAGAGAGGGGAAGAGAGATACTGTTTCATACAAGTTCTGTTAACATACATATTTAGGGTGCATTCCAATCCCCGGTACCATGCCGCAAAGCACACCTTTTTTTAGGAAAATTTAAACACTGTAGCATTGTGGTAGCCTTTTGCTAGAGAATTCTTTGCAAGATAATTCTTTGTTGGAAATGTTAGGTTTTATCCCCAGAGATGTAACTTGTTTCTTGGCTTCAGAGAATACAATATCAAAGTAACATCTTTATACTTGAGACAGAAGTTAATGAGATGTTTTATAATCTCAGTTCCCAAAGGGATTTCATTCTAGTCACAGGCCAGCTCTTTTTTGAATTCCATCTTTCAAAGAGGTAATTTTTTCACCTGCAGTTCTATCTTTGCTGCAAAAAAGAGACATAGAATCATAGAATCCTAGAATAGTCTGAGTTGTAAGGGACCTTAAAGCTCATCTAGTTCCAAATCCCCAGACATGGGTAGGGACACCTTCCACTAGACCAGGTTGCTCAAAGCCCCATCCAGCCTGGCCTTGAACAATTTAGGAAAAAAAAAAAAAAGGGAAAAAACCCAAAAAGTGCTCTTTTTAGAGGGAGTCTATATCACAGTCGCTGACAATAAAATCCTCAGCATCATTCACACAGTAGTAGTTACAGCTTCTAGCCAAGCAGGCAAAGCCAACATAGTAACTTTGTAAATGCAGTCGACTTCTGGGCTGTGAGCATACATTTTTGGGTCACATCGAGATTCTCCTCCACCAACATCCCCACGTTCTTTTCTTCAGGTCTAGTCTCACTCCATTCTCTGCCCAGCCTGTATTTGTGCTTGGGAATGGCCTGACTGAGGTGCAAGGTGACAACCTTGCACTTGGCCTTTTTGAACTTCAGGAGGTTCATATAGACCCATCTCTCGAGCTGTGACAGTCCCTATAGATGGCATCCCTTCCTTCAGGTATGTTGACTGCTCTACACAGCTGGATGTCATTGGTCACCTTGCTGAGGGGTGCACTTCATCCACTGTCCATGTCACTGACAAAGATGCTAAACAGTGCTGGTCCCAGCACTGGCCCCCAAGGAACACCACTCATCACTGGTCTTCACTTAGGCATCAAACCCTTATGTTTCCCCTTTTCCAGTCAGTGGGAACTTCCAGAGTAGTCAAGGGTAGAAAGGTAGAAATAAATTATCACTGGAAGCTGTCATTTCAAAATCAGGTACTAATTTGAAGGAGGAGTGAGAGAGTTTATTTTGGTTTCCATAGGAAGCCAGAGATGACAGAAACAGCTACTGCTGTAATGTGCCTTCACAAAAAAAGCAGAGTTCAATCACTCTTAGAGGCCTTGCTTCAGGACCAGAATACAAGTCAGGAACCCCTGAAAAGTAGCAGAGCACAAAGAGCCAAAGGCTTACAGCACTATCCTTATCCAACAGTTAGGGAAAAAAATTTCCAGTGGTGATGTATCCATTGTCAATCAATAGAGACCAACCTACAAAGAAGCACACTTACTCCAAAACA
Organism: Rhabdornis inornatus; assembly: GCA_013397075.1. Taxonomy (NCBI): domain Eukaryota; kingdom Metazoa; phylum Chordata; class Aves; order Passeriformes; family Rhabdornithidae; genus Rhabdornis; species Rhabdornis inornatus. The sequence goes on from VWZS01007269.1 coordinate 47,203, forward strand.
CCCCACAGACAATTCTGTCTCTGTAAGAGCTTGGATCAGGAAGACACCCATAAGCTCTCTTAAAATATGAACAACTCTGTGCCTTCAAAAAAAGAAGACTGTGCTGTGACTTCAGAATATTCAGTGCTTCACCCTACCATTCTTCACCAAGAAACAAATCTTTTTACATGCATGCCTCAGCCACTGAAGTATTGACAAAGAGAAGATTGTAGAAATGAGTATCATCTGTGCATTTCTGGCACCTGAGCCTTATCATCTGCACTGTTTACCTGAAGAATACAAGTGCTTTATGAAAAGATTAAAGACACCAGGATTCTAATATAAGTTAGGGGTCTTGTTTCTCGTCACTTCCTGGCTTCCTGACTACTCCTCTTTGTAGAATGAGTCACTTTACTCAATCCTAGACTCTTTCAATTTCTCTCGAATGTGAGAAAAATATTTCATGGTCAGTGCTGCAGTGGTACTCAGGATTTATGACTGCTAATATCTGCCTACTGAACACTGAAAGGAAGAAATAATTCATCAATGCCACTAACTTCTATGTCTTGGTTTGTATTCACATTTTTCATCCAAGTTTATAAGAGTTCAGGCTAACACTTGAGCAGAAACACAACTGATATGTTAAAACAGAAAAAGAAACATTGGCTGCTGTAATTGTGTATGTGAAAAATCTATACTGACTACAGCTAAGTATTTTGCAATAAAAAATTCAGAATACATCTCTGGTTTAAAAAAAAAATGAAAGCAGCTCATATTCAGACTGGAGAAATCCTCATGCTAAACATCTCCAGGGGCTTAAAAGTTTTATTGTTAAAATCCTCTACATCTCACAGAATGAGTGTTTTTTCTAGTACCCGAGAAATATTAACATAGTGTGCAATCACAGATCATTGATTTTTTCTGTTTATTGTCAACATTTGCCTCCCATGATGATGTTAAGAGAGCTTAAATACTATCCTACCTGTTATTTGGAATTATGAATTAGAATAGAAACATGTTACAGCAAAGTCAGAATGAGTTATTTGTTTTTTCTATTTCTTTTTGTATAAACCTCTTCCTGTCTGGGGTTTAAGCTTACCTCCGTTTCTTACATTTTCCTGAAACAGAAAAACATAATTAATGGAATACGAGCACCTATTATGAAAGCAGTGTAAGGTACACCATACTTTAGAGGGGTAGCTGATAATAGCTATCATAAATTAAGCTAGGTAAAGAACACTTTGTTTTGTTTGCTTATAATGTACACAAAGATATTCAGCTAGAGATTTGTTGTGAAAAATATTAAACAAACCAAAATAGATTGCTTCTAGTTTTTAAAAGGTCAGCTATGGGAACTATTGTCCACTAGGGACAGAAGAGAAGAACTCAAACAAAGAGAAGTTCTGAAGATCTGCTTTGCAGATAATTTTTTTTTTAACCTACTGAAATTAGCATAAAACACTGTGATAGAAAAGCTGAATCCTGCTGCTGAGATAAAATGAAACTTTCTACCTGCCTCAAGGGAAGAGATCTGTACTTTGAAATGAACCTAATAATTGTAATAGCTGCCCATTATTCCAAACATAACAAAATGATTATGCAACTACTTCACTGAGGATTTCAGTCACTCACAGTCCTTGAACATCCCACAGAAATTATTAGCAGACGTAGGGTAGCTAACACTGAATTTCCACCGCATTGACTAGCCCAGATTAAGTTCTGTGGAGAATGAGAATAGATTCTATACATCATAGCTGATTTAGAAAATCATGAAACATTGGAATTGCAGGTAGATGATTTGAGCTGGAAGTGTCCTACTAGATATTAGTTCTGTAAAATGTCTGTTGGTACCTCAAAGACCCTTAGCCTCTTTAAAAGGCCAGCTCTCAGTCTCATTGAAAACAGAGTTGAAATAATGCCAAAAGATAAACTATTAAAATCAAACTTTTCTTTAAAGTGGCCTTTCTTTAAGGGTCCAGAAGAAAATCAAAACTTTCTATCAAAAACTAAAAATCAAGAAAAAAAGAAAACAGTATATTACAACTCACCATTCATCTCCATAGCCTGATGTGGACAAAGTTTCTTTCAGATTTCTCTTTTTCAGACATTGAAACCTCATGAGAATAAATGTGTAACTTCATAATTAAAATAAGGTCTTTCCTACGAGAAACAAGACAACAAGGAAACTATCTCACAAGCTGACAGTGATCACTCTAATCCAGCTACCAAGATTCTCAGTTTGTATAGTATAGTCAGTTATAACTCTCCAGTGTTAAAATCACCTCAGATAAATTCCAAGAGCAAATGCATTCTTCTTTGCCAAGAGCTAGTTGGGTATTTAGTTCTGGAATTGTTATCAATGAATAAGGAGTTAAGGCTGTTGCAAAAATAGTATAGTTACATGAGAAGACTGTTTCATCATCATCATTTTTCAGACTAATTCACTTTGAGAGCTGAGTTCTTATACTAAATGCCCATATTAATCATAGAAGTCTTTTAACCTTTATCAGACTCTTGTATTTTCTGTATTTAAAAGCAACTCTCTGACTTCAGTCACTGTAGTTTTCTCAGAATTTGAGATCTTACCGAAAATAGGATTATTGATCTACCATGACAACAAAGCAGTCAATATTAAAAACACCTAAACAACTCACGTTCCAAAAATATTTTCTTTTTTGATTTATTTAGTCCATATATGTAACCTGTCTTTATCAGTAAAGAAAAAGAGGAATTTCACTAACTGCAGTTATCTGCTGAACATTGAATTACTTTTTACTTGGTGCACAAGGAATCATGTGGTCATGGGTGGAGAAGGAAGAAGGCAGGGCAAAAGAGTTCTTTTCTGATCAGGGAGTCAGGGTGCTTCTGAGGAACAAGCCAAGCAGTGGGATGGGGCTATGGCTCAAAGATTAAATGTGAAGAGTTTAATGCTGCCTCTTTGAAAATGCAGCCTTCCAAAAGAAACATTCTCTCTAACCTGGGCAAGACTTGACTGAATAAATCAGTTGCATCAAGAAGTTGAGTTCTTGAGTATGGAGAATGAGTGCAGAGGCCTGCCCAGAAAAGGAGAGAAGCTGATGACACCACACCAGGAATGCTCAAGATGTATCCCAAAGTGAATTTCATGCAAATGCATAAAATGCAGCAGATCTATTATTTTCTGTACAAATTATAACTTACTTAAAACAACAGTATGAGCATTTCAAAAACAGGGACTATGGAGAGGATAGAAGAATATTTGCAATTAAATTCTCCATTTGCATATAGGCATTAAAAATCATATTTCCACAGACTAAGAGCATTAATCTTGCTGAAGAAGTGAAATTCCATTTTATATCCCAGAGATCTTAAAGGATAATCACACAAAGATTCAAATGAAAGTACAGATATATGTATGGTGTCACTCTTCTGGAGGTGGTGAAATTACTTTCACCCAAAATTCTTAACATGTTAAAGATTCTGGTGCACAGGTTTATCAACAAAAGAGGCATTTTGCATATATCTCCAAAGTCAGGGGACAACAACTGTGGTAACTACTCTATACATCTTTCAGATTGTAATTGAACTGTCTAGAGTAATGAATGAAGCATAGAATAAGGTGCATCCAGTTTGCCTTTGTTTATCCACACTGTCAGCCTGACTTTGGTTCACTTCTACAAGCAGATTTCTCTATAAATGTCCATATAGTTTCTTTCAAGTTTAACTTTTCAGTGCTTAGCACCCCTTTAGGCAAAAGACTCATTACAGTGCTAGACTTATAATTGAAGTGTTTTTCTTTCTGTCATTTTTCTATGTAAATAAATAAATGGAACAATTTTAGAATGCCATGAATTACATTAATCATAATATGCACAACTTTTCTCCTCACAGTAGCTTAATCTCCTCATTAAATTCAAACATGAAACATCAGCCAACAAAAATTTGCTTTGAACAACAATATTGACAAATTCTTAAATACATGAGAAAAAGAGGGAGAACTGGGTTTTCTTTTCCACTCCAAAATATATCAAGCAAAATTTTTTTACACACGGTAAATGTTATTCTACCATGTGATTTATTTCACGTAAGTGCATAGAAAATACAACCTTTAGTAAATATTTATTAACAATATTTTGCAATTAACACAGGCATACAAATGTATGTTTACTAAGGGTATTTCTGGAATCCTAATTTGCCCTACATAAACAGAAATGACAGTAAAACTGATATCTATGTCCATTTTATCCTTTGAACCAAATCTCAACAAAGTCAAGAAGAAGAATCTCTGGATTTTCAATAATTCTGCTGAAGTTTAATTGAGCTTGTAGAGATCCATTTGGGGCTTAGAGGGATAGAAAGCTATCACTCCCACTCAAAAATGCATATGTTCCTAGAGCAATAAAAATTTTCTGCACATTCACAGTTCTAGTCTTCCAGACAAATATTATATTGTCTGGCAGTTTTTATGTACAAACATAAAACAACAGAGACAGTTTTATTGCGTGAACAACCTTACTGAGAAGGCTAAGAATGGGCCAGGACTGTTCCTCTCTCAGTAAATATCACCACAGCTGAACATCCAAGAGTTCTACTCTTAGAAGTATTCATTTAAGGATTCTGCTTTGTAACAATTTTGAAAGCACATACCTAAAGTGGAAAAATCTAACCAACCAACCAACAAAAAACTCCAAACCACAAACAACAGCAACAACAAAACCCCACAGCGTGTCCTTTCCTTACAGATCTTAGGTTATTGCATAATTACTGGTTTTGACAAACTTTAGTTGATAAAACTGAATGGGAAAATGTTTGTATGTATCTATGTATTTATATATCTATATTCATATCTGTAAATTAGTTCTGGCTTACACTTGATGAATGGCTGAGATCTAAATTCAGTCTCCATTATTTCTTATTAAATATGGCATCTGAATGGATAGGTCATACTCTTTTCTACAGAACCAATCACATGCTTCTTCCTAACAGCATGGATTGTAAAGTCAGTGAATGAAGGGTCTCTTTCGAATTTCTGAAGGAATCTGCCATCTATCTAGATGTAGGCAGTCTTGTATCACTCTGCATGTCCTGTATCATCAGCCTCATTGATTAGAACAGGAATGCCTGGTGTTTATCAAATTCCACCTGAGGTTCAGATTATTCGTATTCTTCTGCAATTATATGATAAGGGAGGGCAGTTCTAATAATGTTCTAACCTCTCATTCTCCCTAAGCACAGCTACAGAATTTCAGACTGTTCTTTCCATTCACAGAGAAGTCCAAAAGAAAGCAGTTCAACCCTAACACAGATGTGTCATTAGATCAAAATTCCACAAGAAAAATCTTCCAGAGTGATGGTCTGATTCCTAGGTGGCCATGTAAATCTATAGTTTACATTATTGCTACAGGTCAAGGAGTCAGTTTAACAATAAGAAGGCTGGGTTCCAAATTCGCAGAAAACTGCCAGGGTGAATTCTAAAATCATCCAACAAAGCAGTATAAGATAACCCCGCTTTATCCTAGAACAAAAGGGATCTTTTTTTTGACAAGTCACTAAGCTTGATGTTACATCATCTTCTTGTGACCTATCTTAGACCATGCACTGAGTTTCATAATTTCTAGGAAGAGTGCCTATGGTTCATGGTGATCGAAGAGCACACTTTGGATCTTGCCAACTCCAGGGAAAACATAGAATCAAAATAAGAACTTTTTAAAAATAGAAATAAAAATAATAAAAACAAAAACAACTTCCCACCTGAAGTAAATATCAATAAGTATAAAACTTCCCTAAATGAGAAATAATAGGACAAAAGATGTAGAAGAGTATGCCATTGCCTGTGTAAGGCACATAGGAAATATTTAAAATTATCCAGAAGACTGAAAGGAGATGAAGGATTTAGAGATGCACCCGGACAATTTATACCATGCATACTTCACAGGAAAGAAATAAAACATGAATATGTGCCTGTAGGCACTACAAGAGCTAGAAATGGTTATGAATGCTTGTACACACATACTACTAATGAGATAAATGCAAACGAGATTATCACTTCAGCAATGAAATGTCACACCTGATAAGCATGTTGAAAAAATAACTGGACTGAAAAACATTCATCTACTTTTCAGACACCTGTGATTGACAGGTGATGCTGAAATGTGGAAGAAAAATCCTAAGAATATTTCATGCTAATGATTTGTTATGTGACACTATTACCACTGGCTACATGTAAGCAGCAGGATAAGCAACTCAGCATGGTCCTAAGTATATTATGCTGCTAGAAATAACACCTCTGTGTAGTACAGTGACCTGATTCCCAGCTTTGCAGGAACAGAATTACCACTCAATAAAATCAGCAAAAGGAAGTACAAAATGAAGGAGGGCAATAAGCCCAAAAAGAAGCCTTAATGTGCCAGTGGGAGCAGGCTCAAAATTGTGCAACTGGAGTTACTAAAAAATTAGCAACCAACAGGTATATTACCTTATTCTCAACTCAGTACATAGTCCTACAATTGGACTCTGATAAAAATACTTGAGCACCAGGTTCTTCTATAGCTGCCAACACATTAGATCCCTACAACATATCCCAAAGCAAGTGGTGGGTGACTATCTACGGCCCCGTCCCAGAATTCCCCAGTAACATGGTCTGGATAACAACATCTGGCAAGGTAAGAGTGTAAGTGTAAATAGTTACAAAAACAGCATGAATGTTTGCAACACGAGCACAAAGCAGTAGACAAAATTTGGTTTTGTGCCAGAAAATTACGTTCTCCCTAAGAGTGTGGCAGAATCATTGTGAGCAGCCTGCACTCAGATAATGGACAGGCAATACAGAGTAAAGACCCACATGCCAGGGGTACACAACTGCACCTGCGCTGTGCTTTCACCAGTGTGTGTGCCAAGAGATTGTGGGAAGTGGCTAAGATTCACAGAAAGTTGGAATACCAACATCTCCAACAGGAGTCTTGTGCAAATAGGGGAAGCTGCACGATGGTGGGGTTGGGGCAGGAATAGAACTTTCCAGGGTTCAGTATAGAAAGGTGTTTAGAAAATTGTACCTGTACTTTAATATTTTAAAATATCTATTATTGTGATTTATCTATTGCATTACTAATACTGATATTGAAGATGCAGTTCACTGATTTTTCCTTAACTAGATGTCTAATAAAACAATAAACTGCGTCAGTCCTTATCTAAAATACGTGTGTTGAGCAGTGTGAGGTTAGTACCTCTGGGCGCTCTTATGCACCCAACTGTCGGGTTGTTTCCTCAATGAGCCAAACAGCTAATAGTTGCTACAAAGTTACTTATTGCAGAAGCACATCAGTCTCAAAGGCAAAAGCAAAGCGAAGGAATGGCAAAAGCAAGAGACAATGGCAAAATGCAGTGGCAAAATGCAGCGGCTCTGCTTAAGGCCTGTTCTTATATAGAAACTTCCTAAGAAGCGAAGACACAAACTCAAACCACTACTTAACCTATTTGAATTCTAGTTTCTTAGCACGCCAGGCTACGTATAAACTACGTTTATGGTCTATCTTGTTCTATCTGAAAAACGTAAGCAATATTCTTACTATAGCTTTATTATGTCTGAAACTATGTGCCTGGATTCTCCACGGAAACACTAGTATCTAGGACTATGTTTTCCAACCTTTACTAGAACATGTAGTACTTTTCTGGCATCTGAGACTTTTACTCACTAAAAGCACTTAAAACCCATTCTACTTACTTACTTGCTTACTTACTTATACTCAAAACTAAACTTTCACCTCTTCCTTATGTATGAGCGGCTTAACATACTGCAATCCATCCAAAGGTTTTGATTCAATCCCTGCACTCTGATTTCTCTCTGAAGAATTCACAGAGACACCTGACTTACTGACTCCAACATTGCAGTTTTTCACTGCAACATGAAGTGCTATTGCTATTGTTCTGACTCCATAGCATTTGTGAACAATACTAAATAATTGCAAACAGAGACTCAGAGACTGGAGCAGCAGCAGAATCTCGTTCCAGACTTGCTGTTATCTTATTATGAGTCCTGAATTGCAAAGAACATAAGAGAGTTTAAATAACTGTTTTCATTTAAGAAAGCTGGGGAAAGCAACTAAATCTTTATAAACCGGCAAATTCAGTAAAAGTAAAAAGTCGGGAAAAGATGCAGCTCTTAACATACTTGAACCTGATATACCGTCTTGGTTATAAATGGCAAAGCACAGTGCTATTAAATTTCATGGCTTTCTTTTAAGCATGGAACACTAAATAAATTTGGGATTGTTTTGTCTCCTATAAAACATCCTAATGCAATATCTAGAGGAAAACTTGTCATTACTTCTTGCTGTTTGCTCCAAAACCAAAGACCAGAAGACACAACAAATTCAGGAAATCAAGTGTACTGATTAATAAAGTCAGTCATTCTGCTCATTATTACAGAACTGGAATAAGTAATTTGCACTAGTCTTTCCCTAATGCTCATATCTGCAACAGCACACAATTGGTATTTTTATAATTAGATAAGTATGTTTTCTAAGAGCTGATGAAAGTGTCAGAATGCAAGAAGTATGTTGACTAACTGCTGTCAGCTCCAAGACTCAGCAGAGCTCTAATTGTATATTGGAATATTAATAGGTACACTAAAGACAGTTATGGAACTTCTCATAACCTTCTGCAGACACATGAAAATAATTTTAATTGATAGCTTGAACTCTGCTATGAATTGACAATGGAACTTAAAGAAAAGTTTTGTGATTAACTTTATGTGCAACTGAGCTGTTCTGAGCTGTTTATTCAGACCAAGATAAATATTTAAAACAAAATGCATACTGGAGCAAAAACATTAGAGATAAAAAATGCTTCATTAAAAAAAAAAGTCCCCTGGGAATTTTGCTAGTGTTTAAGATTAAATGAATTAAAAGGTGCACAGTATTTTATCTATAGCTGATGCATTGATTGGTACAACTCTACAGAGCAGTTGAACATAATAGAAGGATTTCTTGGAACAGAGAACACACATTCCTTATCCTGAAGAACAGTGGACATAAAAAGAACAATTTGGAATAAAAATATGTTTAATTATGTAAGACAGGTTAAATGTTTGTAAAAAAATTCTATTATGACTAACTTAAACGTAAGGCTTCCTACAAAGCTATTTAAATCAGTGGGAAGATTCCTCTCAATGTCCATGAGCTCTGACTCAAGAGCCTGTACAGATTACAGCACGTTCTCTACAACCCTGCTACTATGAAACACACAAGAAGAGACAACCATAAACCACAAGCCTTTTTACTCACTACTATAACATGAGGCAGTGATTTTCTGCTGCACCAACCTTTGGCTTTTTCCATCTGTTCCATTACACCTGCAAATCTGGAACCAGCACAGAGAGAAAGGCTTGCTTAGCCACAAAAACAGCAAGAGAAGAAGAAATATATGAAAGAGTTGTCCAAGAAAAAAAAAAATTAGTATACAGCCTTGATTCAAAATAGACCTGGACAGCAAGGGAATTTCCAGAAGACATGACTGCACCTAATGATGGTGACAACTTCAGCATGGGGAAAAGTTTAAAAAACTCAAACAACTCAGTCTTCTGATTCTTGGAAGACCTTTGTAATGGCAATCACACATTTATGTTCCATTGTGCCAACTTTTACACAACTACATTAAAAAATAAGAATAATGTTATTTAGTTGGTTTGGGTTTGTTGCTGTTATGCTTTGGGGATTAAATAACAAATTTTCACGTCAGAGTACTAAAAAAACCCCCTATTTTCTAACCAAATGATACTGAAAGTTACCTAATAGAAAAAAGTCCTCTTATTATCACAGTATTATGTGCAAAAAACCCCACCAAACATTGTTTCAAACAGGATTTGGAGCTGACCAATTCTAACAGGCAGAATTGGAGCTGAAAGACAGGAAATGGCAAGGAATATATCTTTTCTTGTTCATATTCTTCCCTTATAACTCTTATATTGACTCCTAGCGACCTGTCTAAAGCTATTTGCCCTAGAGATGGTGTCACTAGGACAGAACAACATGATCAGATAAACGGTAGTGACGAATTGTTGACATTGCTGTCAAAATCATTGTTAAAATTTGTTTCCTCACATTCATCATTGCAGGAGGCTGTATGAATCAACAGGAGTATACTTTTCCTGGATGTTTTTAGTATGGAGTACCACACAGAAGGATAAAGGCGTGTACTAAGTATTCTTGCATATTTTAGCTAAGGAGTGTTTGCTGTAAGGAGTAAGATGAAAAGAGAATGACTAGGAAGGATGGTGAATTCCATCTCAACCTTTAGTACAGGCATGAACAGGCTGTTTGTATGACAAAACTCAATGCAACAAAAGGACTAGTTTTGTACATCACACCATCAAACTTTTTTTCTCTGAGTGTTAGGAAATCACCACTTGGTCTGCCAAAGACCACAAGGCATAATCTAGAATTGAAAACAGAAACTGAAACAAAGCACATCTTGGGAGAAGAAACACTATTACAATAACATAGCTGTTCTTACTCCCCACATCCCCACAGAAGGAAGGTCAGAGTAGTTTCATAAGATGCTTTCAGAGCAGCATGTAGGTTCTCTTAAATTAATACACAGGTTGTGTATTTTGGATACATTTCTCCCCGTTTTTCTTTCCTTTTGGGAAATTACTGGTCTTATGAGTCCATTCTTAGAATATTGGTGTCAGAGGCACAAGACTTATTCTCAAGGTGAAGCATCCCAGTTTTCTCTCTTGTTCCTCTCCTAGAGGAATAAAGGAGGTCAGAGTCTCAGTGGAAACACAACTCAGAGTTTGAAGAATATTCCTTCTGTTTAGAAGACATGATAAAAATTACCCAACTGAGAGGTAAATGAGACATGATTCCTTTAGACAACTTCTATTCTTATTCTCTCACAGAAAGCAAGCAATTAGTTTTTACAAATAAATTCATTACTTGCAATTTGTTCTCCTGATCGTGCAAACATTTCAGATGTCTGAAATTAATTTTCACCTGATGTAGAGGTTATCCAAAGGGATAAAAAGCTATCTTTAATACTTCATCTGCAAGTCTTGATTCTGTATTTGAAAGGAGCTGAAACTGAAGAAATTGTGGTATTAAAGGTTTGCTACATTTGCTGCCTATCTCTCAACTGCAGCATGGCAAATCATGCTAAGCACTTTCAAATTATATTGATACAGAGGGGAATTCAAAATTAAATCTGTGAATACTCAGTTAATAATTAAGGAGGATATTGGAAGAGGATAACCCATAGGTAAGAATCTATAAAATACAGTTTTCAAAGAGCTCCTTCAAATACTGAAAAACACAAACTGATCATCAGAGGGTTTATGATTAAATTTGCATAACAGACATCTGCAAATCCATTCTGTGTCTCATTTATACTGCAGGCTAACTAGCTGAGTGGAAGAGGTGGACAAATTCTGCTCATACACCTTCCTTACAAGTCTTAATTTTTCTGTTTCCTAATTAAAAAAAAAATACTGAAGCATTCAGCCTTTTTGCTGATTTTGCTTCTTGATTGCAAGATATGTTATTGAAGAAAAATTCTGATCACCCGTGTCGAAGTCAGCCAAATAATCAGGTCAAGAAATGTGTAAGTAGAGCTTGGGATGCCATAAATTTTCACAAGAAAAATGCATCTTCAACTATGGCTTGTTTAATGTTATGGTTAATAATAGGATGTGTCATTGAGCATTATTACTTCAAAGCACAGTGCTTCTAATGAACCTTTTTATTCCTTTAAAGGATGAAGTGTTTTCCCAACAACAAAGGAAATGTTGCTGACAGATGTGTGTGCTAATTACAACAGTTTTGTTTAAACTGGAAAACCACCATCAACTGCAGAGACTTTACCTGACTGAGCAAGCAATACGCAAGTGTGCAGAGTTAACCACAGCAGATAGAAGAGGAATAATAGTGGGCAGTAGATGCTGGAATATCAGTCCCATCAGCATGGCTCCTTAGATGACATGAATGCTCTTAGAAAAGCAAGAGGCAAAGTTTATAGGAGGTATGTGTGTATGACATTTGGAACAAATACGTCCTTTAAACCTTAGAATAAATTCAGGATCTACTCACATTGAAAAAAAAAATAAAATAGGCAAAGTACAGACACACAAAAACTACAGTACAGAAAGAAGTCAGTCCTGGAGAAGGGAGTTTGCTGTTAATTTAGCAATGTTAAAGGGACAATAATAAAACTTCATAACGTATCACCTGACAACATAAAGTGACAGCAACATACATATTCCAAAGATAGTAAGATTAACAGATACAGTCAGCAAAGAAGAATAAAAGGAAAGGTCAGAACAAAATAAGCAAGATCCTGCTGAAATTCTCCATGTAGTAGAAAAACTATAAAATCTCTCTCTATGGCTAGAGGCTTTCTTATAAAATCCAGGTTAATAAATTTTTCTATCATGAATACACTTGCTGGTTTCCTCTATCCAGCCACCTATCCTAATAAAATGATAAAAAAAAATGAAGTCTCTTTAAAAAATCCACTACTGTTATATTTGGTATAAATTTTCCAAAAATTTCAGAAAATGTAAGATGAGGGCTGAAAGACAAATGGAAACCATGATATTTATATCTTGTTACTTTATAAAATTACTTTCACAAAAGAAAAAAAAAAATTTTCAATAAAAAGGCAATCCCATGTAAGCATAGCCAAGAAAAATGTCTATTTAATTATTTGCTCTGACTGTGTTCTGATGTTAGTTAAAGCAGTATAGCTGTTCTTTGTTCCTGCTAATCAGACTGTCTGACTGCAATCAGTTGTTCGGTCTAATTTTGCTCTTTGTATATGCAGGTCACACAGTTCAGTCTATCCAGACTCACACAGAATCATATCTGCTGCACAGTTTCCATATAAAGCAATACTGGAGAATTAGCTGAATATTTCACCTTTAGAAAGAACGTGAATATCGACAGGTCTGTATTTCCACATCTGGTTTAGGAGAACAGAAACTTTCAAGTAACAGAAATTACTGAGATGGGATGAAAAGTTCTGATTACCACCTACAAAAGCTCTCTCTCCATCTTCTAATGGCATGGCAGTGTTACTATGTTGGTTTGGATTTTTCCTGCAATAACGAAACTCAATAAATGCAACCTTCAAACTTGTCTGTGAAAGTCCCACAGGGCTAAAGCAGATCTGTACATCTGAGATACACTGGGCTGCCCAGTGCAGAAGGACATCTCTGTGCCCATGCAGTTTAGAGACTGTGAATACTACACCACATAGTTGGACTGAAGTGCTATCGATTACCACCTGGTAGCAGAATAATGTGCTCTGAGAACTCTTTGTGCAAGCCACTGCCTTTTGTTAGTAAGGAATGCCTTCAAAAAGTGGGTTCATGTCTAGTTATTTGTTTATGAAGTAGTACATTTTATCCATCTGCAAAAAGTCAAAAATATTTTTTAGGAATTTCTCACACATATTGTACACTATAGAATGGTATGTACAGACTCATTTTTCTTAAATACTTTCTGTCTCCCTACTTACCCGAAACACTGGGTAAGTTTCAGATAATGTATGTGACAAAAGAGTTAATTGCTGAGCTTAGACAGCTGAATAGCAAACCTGAGAAGTGACATACGCAGGATACCTTAAAACAAAGAAAACCCCAATTTCTTATTTTTGTAACATCAGTGCCTCAGAAAGTCATGTGTTAACAGCCAGACTGCACCATGTTGCCTAAAAATACTTCAAAGGAAGCAAATGTGATTGGAGAGGACTAAAGGATATCTGTATACTATTGGGTACTCATGTTTAACAGTTTATTTCAGCTGTGTATAAACTCCTCAAAAATGCCTAGGAAAAATTCCTTCCCATATGGTGGTGGCAGGGGCACCTCATGATCTTGAAATTAATGTTTTTTAATTCTACGCTTGTGTCTTTTAGTCAAAAACCATCCCAAATCATTTTTGCAACAATGTATAAAACTTTTTTTTTTAAGCCAGCGTTCAGCAACCTCTTCCCTTCAGGTTGCCATGAGTGTCATAGCTTAAAGTGTAAGCAGTAATCACCATTTGCAAGTAGATGGCACATTATCACAGCATATTTATAAACAAAATGCACTTGAAACATATGTCTCAGTCACACAGTAAGACATCTGAGATCATTCCTTTCTGCAAATAAAATACAGCTTGGTTTTATGTAAGTTACAGAGCTAGAGGTACTAGTAGAGAAGATGTGCTTAGCACATTTAGTACACTAAGTGCTATTGCACATCTGTTACTGAGAAACTTACAAATGACACAATTCAAGCAATGAGCTGAAGGAAACAGACTCTGCGTCCTTTTACACTTTAAAGTAAAATCTAGATTAATTTCAGTAAAACAGAACAGCCAGGAATGCATAATCAAAGAGCTTACTTCCCACCACATTGCTTACCATCTTATCCAAAATCTAGAAGATTTTGAAATACTGCTGCTGCATCTCCATAATGTTCATTCTGTTTCAGTTTCACTAACCTCTTCCTAACTGGACACCCACGTGTACAAGAGCAATTTCAAAGTTGATTTATTAATTACTTGAAGCAGAGGAAAGAAAGAGAAAGGCAATAATACATCAAAAACAACAAAAAACAATCTTATTTATAGAATAGAATTGGAGAGTTAAGGCTGGAAAAGGCCTTTAAGATTCTTGAGTCCAACCATTAACCTAGCACTGCCTAGTGCACCATACAATATAAAACAAAATCACTATTAATGTCAAAAATGCCAGTACATGTGCTGGTGTCAAGGAACACTTCAGTACAAGAGTGAATGTTTTCACCTTTACAGCTTTCCTACGGCTTTCCTGGGTATACCCTTCAGTCTGATATCTTTTAAGCTTTGATTTAAACTGATTCTTCTAAGTTTAGGTTTATCTGACAGTCCATTAGCTAATCACATAAAGACAAGAGTCTCTCCATCCTAGCTAAAGATGACAATTATTGCACTCTTTTTTTCTCTATCCCTCCAAAAGAGATTTCATAAACCACCCAGAATAAGCAGGATTAGTCTGTCATTTGGCAGCCATAATGAACAGTCTCAGTAGTCCAGTTTGGACTATTTCCTATTTCAATTTTTTTCTTTAATAAGGGGTTTCAATGCAATATTAATGAAGGTATAGGGAATAATTTCCTTGCTGGGCAACAATTAAGCCACTGAAAGACCTTAACTGTCACCATATTTTTTGATAATTCCAAAATGGTGTGTATTCAAAATTGAAGTATCTGTGCCACAGACCACAGAGAGTGTCATTGGGTAAGTAACGTTTCAGATTTTTATTGAAATATTCTTCTGGATCTTATGCCAAAGGCATAAATTCCAGGTATAAAGTTGTATAGATGATCCATCATAGAGATGACATCCAAGATCCTGTGAAAACAGTGTACAATAAATATACCAGAAACATCTAATTAAGACAGAAAGTACTAAGACAATTCCGTAACTTGATGTAGAACACTTCAGTC
This sequence comes from Rhabdornis inornatus, assembly GCA_013397075.1. NCBI lineage: Eukaryota > Metazoa > Chordata > Aves > Passeriformes > Rhabdornithidae > Rhabdornis > Rhabdornis inornatus. The sequence goes on from VWZS01007269.1 coordinate 62,627, forward strand.
ATTGTATGACAAGCTCATTATTCAGTTTTTGGTTTCCTGCATTCCACATAATTTGTTTTTTATGACCTAGATGTTTGATAATTAATTATATTATTGTTGTGGTTCAGCTCTAGACAGCAACCAAGCCCCAGGAAGCCATTCACTAATGTCCCCACCAGGGGCACTAGGGAGAGAATTGGAAGGTTAAAAGCTGGAGATCTCATGGTTTGAGATAAAGACAGTTTAATAGGGAAAGCAAAAGCCACACACACAAGCAAAGAAGAACAAGGAATTAATTCACCACTTTGCATGGGCAGGCAGGTGTTCAGCCACCTCCAGGAGAGCAGAGGTCCATCACACGTGAAGGTGATTTGGTAAGACAAATGCCATCACTGCAAATACCACCCTCTTTCCCCTTCTTCCACCAACTTTATGTACTGAGCATAATGCCCTGTGCCATACATATACAGAAGCAGTAAAAACAGAATAAATTTGCAGCTCTGCTTTCTTCCTCCTCAGTTTATTATTTCCTTTTAGGGCTATATACATACTAAGATCAAGAAGGATCAATTATATTCCACCAATAAATCTACCTAGCTGAAATGTACATTTATTTCCTGTTCAATCTAACTTCTAGCTATTTGCTTTGACATGGCTTTGGGCCACCTCATTTGCACCTGTTATTTTATCTCTGCACAAGTTCTTGCCCAGTCTAATTTCAGCAAATTTCTTTCTTTTGATAAACTAAGCAGACGAAGGTACAAATTCCCCATTGTGAAACAATTTATATGATCCTAAGAACATATAAGATTTATTACTGTGTTACATACTATTTAAAAAAAAAAAATCTATATTCAGATTTGGAAAAGAGAACCAGATGAAGTTTTCTATCACCAAAGCCATGCCCTCTTATTTTCTCTACCTTTGTGTATTAGGTCTTTATGACCCTAGAACATATGGGGGGCTCAGACTCATTTGTTCCTTTGCAAATTATAGATCCTTTCAGAAATATAGTTTCACGGTGTTTCATGCTTAGACAGATACCAGAGTATTTCACGCTGCAAAATTGTCTCTTTAAGGTTAAAAAGCTTCAGAGTGGTGTTTGTAAAAAGTAATGGAGTATAAGTCATATGGATCATTGCCTCGCCTCTCTATCATAATCAAAATTTTTTCTGTGCCTTCCATTATCCTGTTATTACTGAGTTTTGTGCCCTCTTTGCTCCTATTAGAGATAGCTCCACTGAAAAGGAGTGGATACAGCCAGGATGCTGACAAAGAAGGGACGCTTACCTTTTCTCTTGCACCATGTGGTGAAGAACACATGCAGTTCTAGATGGTGCTAACAGAAAATATGATTGGACTACAGCTTTCTAAATCCGTCTGCCCACTCTAATAAACATATAACTGCTGTAACAGTTGGTACACAATAATAGTCTTTTTCTTCTGCAAATAAGCAACTGGGGAAACTTGAGGAAGAGATTCAGCAAGTTACTTTATGATCACACATGCTGCTTGATCAAAGATTAAGCTACACATCCATAAACAATTTGTTACATCATGAACCCTAACACTTTGCACCCTAAACATTTCTGTGCTATTGTAAGTCAGAACAAATACCATATAAATAAGATGCCATGATCCTCACTTGGCCATTTGTACAGAATTATTGAGAAAGTGAAGACAATTTTTTCTGTTCCGCCAGCGCAGATTTCTTTTAACCTAACTAACTTTTAGTGCATGTTCTAGAAAAGGGGTAGTTCAGCAGTTTCCCTTGGGGTCTTGTTTTATTGCCTAACTGTCCTTAAAAGTTTAAGATAAAAATGAACATCCTGTAATGAGCAGTTATTCTGCAGATGATAGAAGGCATCATTGAAAGGTAAAAAATTGCTATTTCCACTTGTAAATTTAACTGTAAAATTCTTTCAGTAAATCAGTTTTATTATAAAGGAAAATGACACACATTACTGGTCTATTGCCTACAGCACTGATGATTAAAAAGGCTCTTCTGCCTGCTTCTACATCATTCTGTAGAACAGAGAAGTGTAACCTCTTGATATATCAGTTTAGTCTGTCTTTTAAAGAGTGACACTGATACTTACCGCTTTTGCTCTTTCAGATCTCTTCAGACATTTGTAAAAACCTGAAGCATTGCTGCATCCTCATGGGATTCTGGCTGTCATGCAATGAAATGCCATCATTTCTGAAGTCCCCCTGGCTAGGACAAAAACATTCATGTGTTCAAAAGAGGCACTAAAAACCCAGCCAAAGCTGAAAACGAGATTTACCAAGTGCATAGGCAGTGTTTGGTGAGGTACTTGAGAATGTGTTTGGTTCTAGAGAACGTCTCCATCATGTGCATAAGTGCCTAATGAATCAGGACCATTGCTAAAATATATATTCACAAGAATAGAAGGGAAAAGATACAAGAAATTTTTTACACACATTGTCATTTCTGCTTTTTTTGTACTGACGTATGTTAAAGCATCCTTAGTATTTGGTGGAAGTATGTATTTGTTTGACCTCTGTCATCTCTTCCAATATTTAGTGGGTTCTGTTTCCATGCCTCAGCAAAATCTTCTGACTTCGTCTGAAATGGTAGATAAGCCACAGCCCCCCCATTTATGAGGTAATGAGTGTTTGGGGCATTGATGTTGGACAGGGTCAGTACTGGTACAGTTGGAAATAGAGCCCAGATTTTCATTATGAAAAATGTTTTATTCTATCAGTTTTCCTGCCTACTCCCAGGATGAACATCTTAGATTCTGTGTTTGGGATGAATAAAATAGAGCTATAACATTGAATTCAAAAAGGCAATAAAATAAGGAACAAATGAATGCACACAGTAGTCCAGATTACTGTTAGACTTCTAAATGTATTGTTTAAAAGAGATTTCGACTAAAAGTTTTGACAGTCTCATTTTCACCCTGTATAACTGTCTTCACCAGGAAAAAAAAAAGAACAAGAATCCAAAAATCCTGACTTACATTAGAAAGAATATATGCAACCCAGGAGACCCAATAGTGTGCATATCATTAATGATCTTTAAGCAGACAGAAATGGAGCATTGTACTTCTTGGAATGACTATATAAAACATGTTTGAATTTTGAAAATCCCAAATATGGGTTTTATAATTGGGCTCATAAACTTGCAATTTAGGAATCTAAAATGTCTGGGAAATGAACCAAGTTTAAAAACAATCACAGTTAAGCAATCAATATATAACAAATCCCAAACTTTCTTAAACAAATTAAAATACCGCACTGAGAGCACAATTACAGTTGGAAACATGTAATACATGCAGGATCCCGTTATTAGGGATAATAAATACACCTGTCTTGAAGAACTCATTAGTCGGCAATGACAGTGAAGGAGAAAAATTTGGCAGTCATAGCCAACCACAGCATGAGCTGAGCCACAGAAAAAATGTCTAATGTGAACACAGGGTGTCTCTGGCAAGGTGTTTTCAGTAAAGATCCAAGGTGTTAATGATATACAATGTAAAGTATGGTCTGAAGCACATCTGTGGAAAATTCTGTTCACTGTTATTCAAAGTAGATGAAATCTAAATAAAAGTGGCCCAGGGGAAATTCATTACTTAAAATCAAAGGAATTATAATTCTACACTATAAGAAAAGGCAGAAAGAGCTTGGGAATTTGGTTAGCTGTCGTATTATCTGTGTATAGTCACAGAGACCTAACATCAATAAGGAAACTTTTAGGATGAAGTGGACAAGAAAAAAATTCATTTGGGTATTAGTTAAGACCTAGATCACAAAGCAGCACAGTGCTAACAATCACAGGAAGGAGAAGTCTAGATCAGAACACATCTGCTACCCAGGGTGTTCTATGGAAATCAGACAGGAACTTGGAAACGGAAGAGATAAGTGACCAGTTTCAATATGAAGGCAAATCATTTTATGAAAGAGATTACATAATGAGATAATCTACTGTGGGAGGTTCCATTGATACCCCAGATCCTTTGCAGTCTTACATTTTAAGAAAGGATGGTCTTGTGACTCCTGCACTAGCCATAAAGCTGTTTTATCCCAAATTTTCTGTATAACTTTGCTCAACACAAAGGACCTTATTTTTGAAACATCTGAACTCTTAAAACTGAACACTTCCTTATAAAAAGAGGAGCAGGAGGTGCTCTAAAATTTATTGGGTTACATAAGTACAGCTGAAAAAGTTAGCAATTTTCTGTCTCTACTTTAAGTTCTTACCCATACTGCAGAAATAATACAATTGTTTCAGAGATGTGAAGCATCACCATATGTTAGATATGACTATGACCAGATCAAATTGAAAATGCTGTCCTTTAGCAGTGCTAAATCTTTATGTGACCAATAGAAAATTTTAAAACAACTGTTGCTCAGGAGGAAAGAAAATCCAAAGTAAAACACAGCCAAATGAGAGTCTAGGTACCCTGACACAACCTTATAACCAGCGGAATGTCAAGACCTTCCCATACATCAAAACAAGCCTTGACCTGTGTGAACTAACTGGTAATTTAATCAAAGCAATGTGCCCAAGCACATACTTAGGAGAGCAACTTGCTCTTTTTCCTTCAAGCCTCTGAGCCAAAGCAGATGAAAAATTAGGATTGCTGTCTTAATTTCTCCATTGAGAGTTAAATCAGCAAATATTTCAGAGAAGTTAAGAGAAAAATGTACCACAAAGAGAGTATTTGTTTGCCTGTTTTCCATCTTATTTATGTGAACATAAATAGCAGGCCCCAGTGTGCACTTTATGAGGCTGCATGTGGTAGCCCTTTACCCAGAGAATGCAAATATGCTCCTTAGCTTCCCAAACCTTGAAGAAATTAAGTTTTATTTTGAGTGGTTATGCCTGCTTTTGGTTCAGGTGATATCTGTGCACTTTTTTCCTGACTTCCAAGCGAGTTGGTTAAGGAAGGAAAATAAAACCAATAACAACAACAAGAAAAATCATGCTGGGATGTTGCTCAGTCATATAAAGTGGGTGTAACTGATTTCACACTGGACTCTGCCACCTAAGTGAGGGGGTGTTAAAGTCATACTTTTAATGCTATAACTTTGTAATGCTAAAGGTGCTTGTATTCATAAACAGACTCCTGCAGTTAGAGTGGCATTTTGTAGTAGCTCTGGAGAAGGAAAAATAAACCATGCATTTTCTGGGTTTACTACTTTCTGCTGTCTATACTTGATTTAGAATTTTTACCTAGTAAAATATTAGCTAATAAAGAATATAATTATAATAAGAAATGTAATAATTTTCTGAAAAAAAGCCTGAACCATAGAGATATAGAACAAGCCAAAGGTATACTCTATTGAGTAGTATGGACAGGCTTAATACACACCTGGAGAAACCAATTAAGATATATGATTAGCTAAAGGAATCATACTTTTTTTCTCACAAAAGCAATTAAATAGCTAGAAAAATGAGCAGAAAATCTAGCATAATTAAAAATGTTTCATTAGTTCAAATCAGGTCTTACAGTAATATAAGAAAAATATGAGTTTGCAACTTTTTCAGTCTTGCTTTTTTAACCTCTTGGTTTCAGTCTGTTGAATTTTCCATAGAACTCTGATTCTGTGAGCTCTTTGTTTTCATTTTTTGTCCTACCACTGTAATGTCAACAGAGATCTAGGACTCCAAGAGGAAGGTGGACCATACTCTCATTTTACAGAGGAAAATAGGATCACAGGTCTCACATCACGCAGCAGGCCAGTGGGAGAGCTATAAATAGAATCCACATTCTGTAAGCCATAGACTGCCACTGCATGCGCACTCTCAAAATACAATACTGCAGGGAAATGTTCAGAAGTATAACTACAAGGAAAATAATTTGAGACCCCGACACTGAAAGTGGAGGGAAAAAACCCATGCAGCAAGAATTAAACAGGTAAAACAGCAGGAGACTTCAGACAAAGCTGACAGCAAATCAGACACAAGCAGTCAAGAATATATGAGACACTGATCTTATACTAAAACCAGTCCCAATAAGAAATCCCTTGTTTTTCATTATTATGGATCTCTTGCAACTGCAGATAGAAAAAAACAGAGGAGGCAGGGAATGAAAAGAACATGACTCAGTTTAATAGAAGTAATTCAGCAACACACAGCTGAAATGATTGCTAATCTGAAGCCCAGATATGACAAAATACTAAAAAACAAGAATGTTTACATTAAATGAATAATTAAAAGCAAGCATAATAACTATTTATAAAAATTATTTTAAAGATTATATGAAAGAGGAAAATCATCAGTGTGGTACAAAGAAAAATGTGTCTAGGAGAAAAAGGATAAATAAGGTAAAGAATATTTAAGCATTCGTGTCAGAAACAGATTTCTAATGTTCAGCCCTCTTAGGCAGTGCAAGTCTCCCAAAGGAAGGAGTAGAGTTTCACTGCATGAGCCTTTTAGCTAGAATATCAAATCAATTTTTAAATGGTCTTTCAAGATAAACTAGTGTATATATACTCTATTTTTGCTACTTCCTTAGGGTGATGACTGCAACAGTAGTATTTATATCTTTTTGCAGAACACATCCTGCAGATACAGCAAAATCATTTTTTCTCTTCACTGAATAAGGGTATTAAATTACTTACAGATCTGAAGTGCAGAATCTCTTGTAGTGAAAGGCAGCAAAATAATAGTGAATGGGAAGCAGAACCAAACCTCTCTTACTGGGATAGTCTGCCTTAGGCACAGCTCTTTGGTACGGCTGTTCCTAGACATTGAGGTGCCATAGAGATACAGCAGCATTTCTTTCACTAGCTTTCAGCAATGGAGACTTGCAAATATAACAGATCTTTCTCAGCATTTTCCCTATGGCTTCACTAAAAGCACTCAGATTGGTGTCAGGTGGGCTTTTAGCACAAAGGCAGCAAGGGCACACCAGCTGAATGCTCTGCATTTCTGGTTCTGATCTGTGAGTAGAGAGAGGGTGGAGTGCCTCAAGAAGTAAACAACAAATGCAGGATAGGTGACACTATCTTTAGTGTGCATTTCAGGCATTTAGATGTGAAGAATAATTTATGCTCCATTTTCTTCCTAATGATTGAATAAACCCACTCATGTGTGGCTTTCTAACTCGCCAGTCTTTCATTGGACCAGCCATGTAGTTCACTTGTTATCACAGGTTGTAATAAAATAACTCTGCTTGAAGTACTGGCTTATGGTAACTTTAAGCTCTGGGGATACAGTTCTGCAGCTGAGACTCAGCTGAGACTCTTTGTGGAAAAAAAAACAACCTCCAGAGTTTTAAGAAGGAATGCAGGGGATTTTGAAATGATACCAAATTATCCCATGTGAGACCTTATCTTGGGTTAGTGGGTTAGCTACATGCTTTAGTTATTTTTCTACTTAGCGAGTCTGAAAGTTCATAAAGCAACTTATAAAGTAAGAAAAACTTCCATTCCCTTACAGCATCAAGAGTTGCTGTGGGCTGTTTTTTCTAGTCTTACCCAAGTTCACTTCAGAGAATATTACCTCAGTTAAATTGAGTGATTTAAGGTTCTACTTACTAAATTTCTTCAAATCCTAACTAGACATTCACTACTTTGATACCTGCATTTTTGTATCCCCTGTGTGGCATGAGCATTCACATATCGTGTCGTTCAACTTTGTTAACCTAGGCACAGACAGCCGCACATCAATATAGAAATCCCTTGGAAAACTTTCCAGTGAATTTCATTCTCATCATTAAATTAAAGGAAAAAATTCATGCCCTCATACTTATATAGTGAAAGATTAATAACAACTGAACCCCTGGATTACAGTTAATTTTAATATAATTATCCATTTAAATTTTTCCCTTAATTGCCCCATATTTATACATTTATTGAAAAAACAATCATTATAATAATTATTTTATGCATTCCATTACTCATAAATTTTATTATTCAGGAGTCATGAGATAGCAGATTCACTTAGAGAAGGCTGATTAACTAAAATGCTCCTTTTAAAAAACTGTTTCTGACTTGTGGGCAGATACCCAGAATGGAAATATTTACTGTAAGATTTAATTTAGTTATATAATACAGTTAAGGCAGATATGGATGGCAGCTTGCCGTGGAACACTATTATTCCATTACTTGTTTAGTTAACACACTTAAAGAGAATTAGGAGAGTAATCCAAGATGCACACATAGCTTCCCATCACTAACTGGTGGTGCTCCAAATCCTAGATTCCTATGTCATCCTAAGCACTTCTAGGCACAGCACGCTGTATTTCTGTCGCATCTTGCACTAAATTTATCTTAACCAGGACTAAAGGAATTTTATTTTACTTACAGGTATTCATAGAAAAATCTAATGACTAGTCAACCCTTTTTCTATAGTAGCTTTTCATTAGCTGTAGCAAGAACACATATGCTTCTGTTGCTATTAATAATACCTGTTCTGATCTCCAGCTGTTTTCTGTTCTGGCTGCTGTCAGGAGATAAACTCAGACAGAATGGCTAAGAGGATTAGTCATGAGATACAGAGGCTTTTAACAGGAGGCCACTGTGTTGTCCCTGTCCAGTGACCTACAGAAAATAAGTTTTTCTCAGTTTCAAAACCAGAGGACCAGCATTCTCACTGGAAAAAAATAAATCAAAAAGTAAAATTCTTTTTGATTAGCCTCCTTACTTGTAGGTTTCAGAGAGCATAAGTTTTAGAAAGAAAAATGCAATAAGCTAACTTCCTCAAGTACTTTTTCACTAAATGTTTAAGAATGCCGAATGTTATTTTCAAAAAGATATTGTAAGTATTGGCATGAACGGTGTACAAGAACTGACTATAAACTTGGTTGATAATGCATACAGTCAAATGATTAATCCTTCTTCAGATCAAAAGATAGATTTTTATGTATGTAATAGTGACTCTGAATGGTGATGAGCAGGCAGCTTCTTCCCAGACTCTCATTTAAAACAGATCAACAAATCTTTCCTGGGTTTCGATTTTTTATCCTCTCTCTCATTTTTTTTCAAGTTAGTTATTCAAACCAAGGTAATAATGAGAAAGCTGTACAATCTTTTTGGTATATAAGCAATCCACTTGATCATACAATCATGTCTTTGGATCCTGAAACAAAGAAACAAATAAGTTCTTTGATGGGCTCACGGTTTATACTGAAGGGGTAAATAGCGTCTCTGACAACTCAGAAAGGGAAAAACAGTTATTAAGGCAATTGGTTATATTCTGCTTTGAAAAAGCTCTGAGCCAGTCACTGTTTATTATGCTGCTGAAAATGTGCAATCATCCCTGCTTACACTAACACTTGTCAAAACTTCTAGGGGTTAATATGTTATTTTTGTAGAGGAGATATTTCTCTTCCATTTGATTGAGTTTTTCTAGCAGATATTTAGCAGCAGGAAGATACAAGAAATAACTTTAACAAACATTTCTAAAATATGAGGCAGAGTATTCCTAGCTTATTTAAGGTGAGAGTTCTGGTACTTCTGAATATCTTTTCTTCCTACAGACTAACCTCCTACATCCAATGGAGTCAAGGAGGTGGGAAATCTGCAAGAATGAGCCACCTAATTACAGGCTCTGGTCCTGAATCACTGCTAAAAATAATGGGATGCTGTTTGTTTCCCACTGCAATTTAAAATATTTTCCTTTTATACAAGAAACAATAGGAAAAACGTACTTTTTAAAAATCAAGTAGCTGCCTTTTGTTAATTTTTGAATGTCAGCTGAAGCCAAGCATACTCTAACAGCTCTGACACAGAAGAGAGGTCACATTTGTGACCTGCAACCAGATGGATGAAACAAGTGATGAAGCAAGGCTAGTCTGTATGACTGCACAGAATGATAGCTGCAGTATCTCATCTCACTTCCAAAACAGATTAAGCAATGTGCTTGAAATCTTTTAATATGTGTCTGCAAAGTGATACAGTTTTAGGTGAATGCAGTCAAAGAATTTAGCAGCACCAATTTTCCTCTGCAAGTAAGTGGTTACATGAGGAAATGAAACTAGGGAGTCATTGGACCTGAAAAAAGATGATATCCTGACACATCAAAGCTGCTACTCACTAAACTATGGGTTACATCATGCTTGCCTGATGGTCTTCTCAGTTTTCTTGCTGTTGCTGAATCTACTATTAATGCTTGAGGTTTCGGCTGGTGGTTTATTTGGGGTTTTTTCTTCATATATGTTTCTTTTACAGTGATTGTCCTACAATTCCATTGCTAAGTTGAATGTTCACATAGCAGGAGCCTGCCTACATGTGGAATAACTTTACAGAACAGTAGCACTTCCTCCTCCTGCTCCCCTGCTGGAAAGTTCTCCTACTGCTACAATATTCCTTAATAAATGCACTTGGTATTCCTTAGTAAGAACATTCTTTCTATTCTCAGTGACATATCGATACACAGCAGGTTTCACATTTTCCACTTTTTCTCAGTATGGTAACTTATACTATCTTAATGAATAATTGCTTTTCAGCTACTTCAAGCATGTCCAAGACTCTTGAATATCTTTTGTAGGGACCCCCCCAATAAACTTACCATGTAGAAATCTGCTGCTGAACAGGAGACATTTTCCAAGGACTGAGAGAAGGGCAGCACTGAAAGAGTAATTCTCAGAGGGAAAACAATGACTCTATATAACTATTTTTCTAAAAAATAGATTAGGGTAGCAAGACGTGCAAAGAATACTCAGTGCAGAAGTAGTCCTATACTCTTCATGCATCTCAGATGACAGCAGACAAATCTGTGCTTTCAGTCATTATTGAACAAGTACTCTGAATCTGTTTTGGATATAAAATCCCCAGAGAAGATTGCTGTTTCTGTTCACTGACTGAAGACATTGTGCTGGAAGCAAACAAACAGCCTGCAATTCATAGCCAGCTGCAAAACCAGCTGGTAAAATTCCACACAGTCATATTCTTCTGAAGGTGAAGGCTCTGTTGTTTCAGGATTTTGATTTTTTTTTCTGCTCTGCATTCTGTACCCTCTTGAGGCAAGTGAATAGTGCTGATCTCTGACTAAAAAAACCCCTGAAAACAAGGTTACCTGAACTATTTGTAACTATCCAACACTGAAAATTGAAATAGGCAGAGATTGTTTAAATTCTTTACAGCTTTTGAACTATTCTGTATGCCATTCTTTCAGAATTCTCAAATATCAGCATACTTGACAATTGACTTCTGATATAGTCTGTAAATCTCCTGCAGTGAGCAAGGAATATTTGTGCAATGGAAACTGACAGTAAGAACAAAGGTCTGGTGAGGTCCTGTGCAGAGAGCCTCCGAAGAAACAGGAGGAAAACAACTGTTCCAAGGCCCTGAAGGGAAATTGAGCTTGAACAGCAATCTACAGGGCTGTCTCATGACAAGGACCAAGTCTGCCATGTAAACTGCCAAGTTTTAGTTTATATTTCCAAATCTGAAATTCCCCAGTACTGTTAATCCTTTCTTTGAAGCTAGAAGGGTACAAAGTTTAACATGTTAACATGGGAACTCCAGGCTCCCAAGACATAATGTATGGCCTGAAACTGTTTTGTTTTTGATTAGGTGAATATAAAAAATTACATCTAAAGTATATTGTTACATCATAACTACTACAAAGTGTCTACCACCAGAATAAAAAGCCTTTACAATTATTGAAATTTTAAACACTTGGAAGTTTTCTACAAGAGGAATAACTTCCATGTCCACAGAACAAGTTACTTCATTTAAAGAGGCTGGTATCCACAGGAACCCTGTGTTCAACTATTAAAAGCAATTTTTAAAACTCAAATCTCAAAACTGTGCTCTATGCTAGGTAACAGCATCAAAGCACACAGTTGTAGACACAGTGCTCACTGTCTCAGCAATGTGACCAAGCCAAACATTCATGGACAGCCATACGAGGGGCAGCTGAGGGCACTGTGTCTGTTCAGCCTGGAGGAGACTGAGGGGAAACCTCACCACAGTCTACAACTTCCTTGTGAGAGGAAGAGGAGCAGCAGGCACTGAGCTTTTCTCTCTGGTGACCAGTGACACGACCTGAGGGAATGACGTGGAGCTGAGTCAGGGGAGGTTAAGCCTGGATATCAGGAGAAGATTTTTCATTCAGAGGGTGGTTGGTCACTGGAGATGGCTCCCCAGGGAAATGGTCACAGCACCAAACCCAGCAGACTTCAAGAAGAGTTTGGGCAACACTCAGGCACAGGGTATGACTCTTGGGGTATCCTGTGCAGGGCCAGGAGTTGGAGGATCCTTATGGGTCCCTTCCAACTCAGGATATTCTGTGATTGTTCTCTAATTTTCAGAGAATCCAACACTAATAATAAAAGCTTTTCTTTTTTTGTAATTTCGACTGAAAAGCAGAAATGTTTTTATTTCTCAGTTTGAAACTGCATGCATACAACATCCGTAATATCTTGTAAAGATAAAAATTTCTGCTACAGATTTCAGCTGTTCAATTTTATTACCTATTGCAAAGAAATCATTACACTTAGTATATTTAAAATTAAATAAAGCTGAGAAAAACAACAGTTGATTTAATAGTTAATGAGCTGGACAATTGAAGCTTCCATTAAAATAGCCCTTCTTGTTTTTTATAGAAGTACAAAAGAACGTGTCCTATTACATTTTTATGCATGTTGAAAGTAAGCTCTGTCAGTTGTGCAGAAAAACTTCTCTACAAACTTGGAAGCATGTGTGGAAATGTACAATGGTATGAGTAACTAATGTAGCAAAGAATCCATGTGACAATATCTTTGCCTTTGACAGGAGCAGAAATATGTATAACTCTTTGCCATCAGCTATAAAATCTGCAGGCTTAAATAACTGTAAACAAAGGCTACCTCCATAACCTCAATAAGCTGAATCAAACTGTAACACATTTTAGGAAGTAAAAGAAACTGTTCAAATGAAAAAAAAGTCAACCAGAGATCCTACAGAACCATCCTGAAGCAGGATTCTCAGTCTGGATACAGCTGCCTTTAGGTTTCATTTCTCCAGTTCTAGCCTGTACTTGCTTTCTTGACAGTATATCCACTACATTTGTATCCCAACAGTCCTCACTTTTGTTCCACATCCACCTCAGTCTCCCCATCCTCTCATTCACAAAGTTGCAGTAACAAAAGGCTGCTCATTTTACCCATTCTGCTAATGTCCCCTGTGCCTTTTAGCCTAAGCAGTTGATAGCTCCTTCAAGACAGGAACCCCCCCACCATTCTCTGCATTGCCAAACACTCAGATACTGGAGGGATTTGAGTCGAGGAAGAAGGAGTCCTATCACAGCTTTTGTTTCTTAAAAGAAGATATGGTGTGTATTCCTGTCTCATGTTCTGGCAACACAGCTGCTGCAGTCCTTTAATTTATATCAGGGCTTTATCTCAAATGGATGACTAATACTGGACAGCTACATAACTGATCATCCCTCAAGTACTACCATAAATCTATAGTCATGATTCTGTACTAAACGACACCTCAACTTCGTGTTGTCAAATTACAGCACAGGTGAAAGAAAGGAAAATTACTGAAGCATGCTTAGAAAATGTTTCCTTCCTTACTGATGCCTTTCCTCAGGCTACCATAAACCTGACTTGACCCAAGTTCATGTGAAATATTGATTTTTTGGAATTGAAGTAACATCATCACCAACATCAGGCTGATACACTGACACTAGCTTTACTCAGAAATCCCAGAATGCTCAGCACTTACATGAGATGGGCTGTGATAATAAAATATTTTGTCAAATGGCCAAAGAGGAGAACTCCAATAAAAATTTACTGGAACAAGGCATGTTCTCTTATAACTTGTTCTCTTATGGAAGAATACTTCCTTGCTGTGTGATATGCTCCACTTCTTGCCTTCCAGCAAACTGTCATTAAACTTTAGCTGTCTCGTCTTCTGTAATCTGGGAAAAGAATCCTGCCCACAACAGCTTTCATGATTTCTACCCTCTGCCAATGTTCAGCTTTCTTTTCGCTGCCTACCAGAAAGCAGGGCAAAGTCTCTCCAATTTCATCCGAAGCTTTTCCAGGAACAAGTTCCAGGCTGCCCCCTGCACTACCTTCACAGGCTTTTTGCATATTATTATGACTCTGTAAACACACACAGACACATCTGTACTACAGATATAGTGCACTATTACTCAATGAGTCCTCAAGGAGTACTTACAGACTAGATAAATAATACTACCAACCTTGTTAATTGCTGGAAAATATGGGGACAAAGAGGTTTTGAGTTCACAATGATTCAGAGCCAAAGGCAAAACTGCTCTTTCTCTCAGTGTCCTCTTTCCTCCAGGTTGCACCAGCTACAACTAACAAAGAAAGTTCTAACAAAGGAGGTATAAGACCTACCCTACGCTTAAGAGTAACACAAAAAATTCCACCACATCTCTGAAGAATTATGACATTCTGAATTTGGCTATATTCTGTACATCTTTGCTTTTCAAATTTTGTTTAAGTGAAAATAGCTACTTAAAAATATTTTCAGGCATTTGGAATAAAAGGGGGATTTGACACAATTAAAAATCTTTTTCCCTAACATAAATTGTTTGTGCAATTTTGGCAGCACCTTTCAGCACAGTAAATATTCTAGACTATTTTACCAATGCCTTGAATTACTTTATCATCCAGAAGACACTGCAATATTGAAAATCCAGTGCTATTGTATGCACTACCAGCAGGAAAATTCTAAGACTAGAATGGGGTAGAATGGCAGAACAGGATTCTGGTTTCAAATATAAGCTCAAGAACACAGCAGCATCTGTTCACTGACTCAAAACTTGCAGGTGCTTCTTCTGTGCCTGTTTCTAAGCTAAGCTCCTCCCAAGGCCCATTATTTTAATAACACACATGGCTTTGTAAGGATAAAAATCAGTGTGTGGCAGCTGGGAAGAAGAAGCTGGCTGAGATTTCTGGCTCTTTACAGCACATCCTGTTTGTGCATATTATGTCCAGAAGCAGCACCTGATTTCACTTTAACAATCACAACAAAAACTCCACTTTAACCAAGGTGCAGCACATTTTATGAGAATTTTTATCAGTTTGTCACTGGGCTGAATCCATTCTTTAATGAGCTGCAGGACTGCAAGTTTATCCAACACTTCCTAGGACAAATATACTGTACAATCTAATCCTTCCGCAAAGACCTCTTAAGGTCTATGACACCTTCAAAGGTTGTACCCCATCACGATTCTTTTATCACTTAAGAATAAATTGAAAGAAGTTTGTATTCAGGAGAGGCTGCCTAGTTAAAAGCAACATCAATAGAATCTCAAAAGCAATGCCAACCATGAAATCAGTTTGAAGGTGTCATCCTTGTACAAAGATCCTTTCAAATTTTAGTTAATCCACAAATCATGGAAACAACACAGATACATAGATTTCAGAACTGAAAAATGCCTTAGATATTTAAAACAGGAAAAAAGAGAGACAGTAATGAAAATTATGAATACACATTAAAATATGCTTATTTTGTTTTTCACCAGACAATAGGAAAAAATGCTGGAACTACCAGTAACAGATGGTTTTAGGCTAATAAAATGTGATTGGCTTGCAGCTGTTTGGTGATACTGAATTTGTTCACTCAAATTTTATTTGCAGATGTAGTAGAAGTTGTATGTAGTACTGCCACCCTATTTCCTGCACATAAGATCGTTACTTAAAAAAGAAATTTAAATTAAAAACAAATATTTGTAATTTGTGTCTATTTAACTAATTTCAATCTGGACTGGTGTTTAGTGGCCTCTCTATAGCAAGCAGACAACTGTACATTATGTTTCTATGCTCCTGTTTCTTCGTTATTACGATTACTGTCTTTCTTCAAAACCTAAATTTGACTTCAGGAAATGTGGTCCTATTCCATTGTTAAAGAAATTCCTTATAAATTCACTTTCTGAATCAATCTGGCTTATGCAGCAAGGAAGACGTGATGTCAACAACAATCTACTTCAGCAAAGCTTTTTTGTCCATTAAATGGTTTTGACTTTGCCTCAAAGATAATTTTGATTTGTGATATTTTGCACTCCAACATATTCATGTGGTATTCATAGAAATACTAATAAACTGCTTAATAAAGAACCATCTGAGGATTTGATTGAAATAGGTCACAAAATGTGAGTTTAATTTCATAAAAGGAATTGATCTGAATAACATTTTGTTATTTCTGAGGTCTTCTGTGTTCCACTTCTGTATTATGACAATTGTCTCTTTTCATTCTCATTGCTTTATTAAGCACTGAGATATATGTGTGAGATACTGACAGACATGAGAAAAAAAAAGCAATATATTAAATAATACATGCCAACACTCCATGATGTAGGAAACAATGAAATGCAGTTTCAGACAGAAAGCCAGCCTGAGTGGGAGAAGGTATAAATTGTTTTAAGAAACACCTGGACTCCCTGCAGGAAAAGTCTTTTTCAAGGACATGTAGAAGCAATACTGGAAAAATAAAGAAGCCCTAATTTGTGCAATGAAACGGATGCAGTCAGCATATTAAAGCCCCACAATTAACTAGTATTTTGACATAAATCCTCAGACACTTTTAAGAAAGCTCTGATAATAATTCAATCTAGAGATGTATTCTGAAATACAGAAATATAATTTGGCATCTAAAGATGATAATATACAAACTGCATCAAAAACTTTCAATTACCAGAGTAGGCCAGCAGATGTGGGCAAAAAGAGGCACAGGAGCTCATACACATTCTTACCTTTGTTTTCTTGAAGTATGTACCTAAGATACATTTAAGACAACTGGTCTGCAGGAGCCTAAATTTTTGATAAAATGCAATGGAAAGAGCTAAGTATCTTGAAAGATACATTATATTAGTAAGTTGGAATGTTAGAGCTAAACAGTATAAATATTTCCCTCACAGAACACTAAAACTGGTGAGAAAAGAGCCTCCTTATATACAGAAGCTGTATGGAGAAAGCAGGTCAATCACTTGATGGAGTTGCCATTTTATGTTGTACTTTTGTTTGAACAAAACTCCATTCTGAAGTTGGAATTGTCTGCAGAAATGCCCCAGATAGCACAGCCGAGAGAAAGGCAGCAGGGTGAGAAGAAAAACCAGAGATCCCATCTGGATTATAGCTCAGAATTCAGCTCTATCAGTCAGGGCTGCAAGGAATCTGCCAGGTGGAAATGAAGAGTAAATCCACAAGGGAAAACATCAAGAGAAATCTGATTTTGATTAAAATCTCTTCACATAAAGCAATTCCAGAGTTCCAGAGCAGAGCTCTGAAACAGGACTCTGAATTTCCTAGCTCAAACTATATTTTGTTCTTTTTCCACATTCTTTTCTTCTACACTCTATACAAAATGGCTATATATTGGATTTAAAATTGTTTTGCAAGGAACCATAGAGGTTAAGCCCTGCTCAGCAATTAAAAAAACATGTCTATATTATTAGTCCTGTTTTCAGCACAAATCAAAAACATATCCCCATACTAGCCACTGTAAAGAAAATTAAGTCTACCCAGCCAGAACCAGCATAGACTTTAAAAAATGAAGAAAAGTGAGAATGTTATGACCTAATGCACAAATAATAAATTCTGAAATGGCTGAGAAAGCAAACAGTATTTCAGCGTGTTTAAAATCCACTCATCATACAAAAATAAATGCTAGAAGATAGCTACATAGTTGAAGCACTTCAGGTTGTATGCATCCAGAAGCAAACTTGGAGACTTAAGTTTAGCTTAATGCTACAGCTAAATTAACTTGTTTTAATGATATGAACACCCAGAATAATAATTGTTTCAGGATGATGTTGGCTGCATGAACTAACTCATCAAAAGATCAAGCAAGATCCACTGTAAGTAATAAAGAAATAGGAAGAGCAGACAGGAATGATAGAGGTGGTGTAGGACTATCTTGGCAGCAAAGACCAACCTTGTCAAGATATCAAGCTGTGCTCTTGGGGACACCAACACAGATGTGCAATATTCAAAAGAATGATTTAATCACATTTGCAAGTTGTTTCCCTCACTCTACCACATACACAAAAAGTACTTGTATGATATCAGCATGAATTTGTCCTAATGACAGCAACTTGCAAGTATCTCCTTGTGTTTTTCACCATCCAAGACAAGTGATTCGCTTTCACTACAGCCATGGGTTTCTGCAATGGTTGTTGAAACACTGAAATGGTGAGAAGTGGCAATAAATGCCTTTACACTCAGCAGGAAATTAGAAAGTTATTAGAAACGTCAACAGCAGACTTTGTAACAATTTTGATGTATAATCACCATTATAGGCATTACAATACAGCATTTTTCTACTTCTGTTTTTTAGAGGATAAGTAGTCCCAATAGTAGGAAACATTTAGAACAACGATGCAAAACTATTTTTAAAAATTGATCACATGTTTGCAAAATAATTCTAGTATGTCTGAATGGAATTTTGTAGTAGAAATCAGGAAAGGAGTGGTTTTTCAATTAAATACAGATCTTTCCTAAACCCACTGAAACAGAGACTTCCAAATACCAGTCTGAAAGGGAAGATATGCCATTGGGCAGGACTAGAGCAGAGTTAGCCTGAACAAACCCCTGAAAAACACTCTAACTATCAAGTCCTCAACATCAACTCTTTCAGTCTACAGGTCTACTTCACAGTAATACTTGCATATGACACAATTGCTGGAAATTCAACTTACATCTCCTACAAATAAAGGACAAAATCTTTTCAAGTTGCCCAATTATCTGACTAGTTCCTGAATATCAACCAGGAGTTCTGGTACAGAAAAGCATCAAACACCCTCGATTCACCAGAATATGAATGTACTGCCTTTTTCTACTGACAGGAGAAGATAATCTTCCAAAGTAACAACCACCTCTGTATTAAGGCCAGAAGTTTGTGAAGCTACTGAATTGTTACAACATACATGTAATAAGAATTTTTCTCTCATTTCTCTGTCAATTTGCTTTTAAAATGCAAATTACTCACCAGAAATCATATATCTGCTGTTATACATTCAGTATGGAAAGTGATGCTTAGTAACACAGCATGGGGATAGGTTCAGCAAAAGCACTTACAAGCTGTATGGAGAAGTTGTGTGGCTGCCTCTCTGTCATGCCTACATGCAACATTCTGGGGTGTTAAAGAGAGGTGGAACAGCAGATTTCAGTTCTTTTAATACTCATCTATCCTATTAGAAAGGAATCTGCCCCCGAAGGAGATTTCTGGGGATACAAGGTCATGCTATCATTTGAGGAAAATAATAAATCAGGTCTCCAGCTTTTAAAACTGTCAAAAGTGCTTATATTACTGCAGAGCACCTTAAGGGATCATTGACATATATTATTTACTATTTTAAAAGTATTATTTCCAATTACCAAATACCATTTAAAAACCTGTAGATTATACCTTCAGCAGCTTCAAAATAGGTAAGTGGAAAAGTAAATGAGTGGTCTGAACCAAGAGGAGAAAAATCAATATTAGGACATGCATCTTTCTTCGGTGTTTAGAATAGATTTCATCTGTGACTGCAAATTCACTTGGATTCCCAAGCAGCTGACCTTTCTTTCTCCCACAGTCTCACTAAATTGATTTCACATACACCACCTTTTTAAATGACCATTTTGCTCAAAGTAGTGAAGCTCTAGCTATCACATAGTTTCTTCTTTGCCAAAGTCCTTTCAAAAATAAAATAGAAACAAAGAGAAGACAATATGTTCAATATCATGTTTTTCCTTTTCCAGATATACCTCAGGCAATGAGAAAACACTTAACAATGCAAGCTCTGCATGTAACTGTGGTGGTGATTAAACACTGCACAATACCTTTTACTCTCAAATTTGGCTAAGACATTACAGTATATGTTAGAAGGAAATAAAGTCAGTTGAGATACAGCTTCTGAAATAATTATTCTAAGTTTAACTGGCGATCCTGAGCACCCTTTTTGGTTTGTAGAATAAAGGATATAATCAGATATGCCAAGCATGATTGTAAAGCTAGAAAAAACCTAGTGGAACAGGATTAAAACCTCACAAAGGAAAATAGTTCCCCAAATTATCTTAGGTAGTCTGCAACAAAACCCGAGGAAATTTCTCTCTACTTCTTTTGCAAAAGATAGTGCATTGTTCAGATTGTCACTTCTTCATGTACCAGCTGCTGTAGCAGCTCAGGCTTCCTGTTTAGAGGATAACAGATCTAGTCCCGCAGCTGGTGCCTAGCAGTGCACCAACACATCAGCAAGGTAGAGGACTACTGTCTGAGTTCTGAATCTCAAAACATCCTGATCAGTTCACTATGTCTGACTCTGACATGGTAAAAGTTTGGGAAAAGCCAATAAGGTTGAATTGTAACTTTCACATTTGTGCAAGCAAGTGCTATTGCAAGTCTTGCCCAAAATGGAGGGAGGAAATTAAGACAGAGAAAGAGAAGTAAATGACATCTACACACCTTTGAATATTTAATGCTAAGAAGCACAATCATACCTGGGTACAAGAAAAATCAAACAAGATATAAAACCAGTTAAATATTCCCTGACATCTCAAATTTCTCTGTGGCATACTGCAGCCTTTTGGGTACTGTTCAGTGTCTGCATCAGCTCAGGTATTAAGAGCTGCAGCTGACAATAGTACAATATCAATCTCTCAGCAGTCATAGAATGAGGAGATAGCTCCTTTCAGAATAATCTTTTTACCCCGAGAACATGTCCAAGGACTCCACATTACACGCAGCCGTACTTCCACAGGGTATGCCATTTTTCTATCAGAGTGACCTGCAGCACCATCACTCCCATTTGGTCTCCTAAAAAATTCCACCTATTAAGATGCACTGCTCTTGCACAGCTGTTTGGCTGCTGTGTCATGCTGAGAAATGCTCTCCAAACACACTAATGCTGCATTGGCACATTGCATAAATCAGGCTTCTCCTATCTACAGATACAACAGTTTTGTGCCTATCTTATTGCACATAAACTACATCATTTGCCATCTGTAATCTCTCAGCTACTTTGCATTGAATGTAGTCTAAGCAGGAAATTACCAGCAGGGACAGGTACTTGTTTCACTCTCAAGCCCTGCCCAGTACAGCACTTGCTCCTGTATTATGAGACCTGCTTGAAACACTACAGCTGCACTGTGCCTCTTTTATCCCTCCTCCTTAGATTATGGATGAAATCCCCATTTAGCCATATATTTGATGTTCAGACCAACTGTGGCTCAATTTCTTAAATTTAAAATAAACAGTATCATGTTCTTCAGATTCAGGATGACTGCAATACAATTCACCTTCCCTTTAATGTGCCATGTACCATACATGCATGCTCTGATGTTAAAGCTTCTGGAGTGCCACTCCCAAACCTCAGTGATGCACAAAGCATTCCTCTGAGACAGAGCCCTTTGTTTCACATACCCTGCTCTCTCCTGCTGCTTTGCTTGCAATCTGCTACCAGATCTCATATGCAATTTCTTATAGATATTTGCACCTAAAAGCTATTTGTATTCTTTTCCTCATTTTGGAGGATAAAAATTTGCAGGATGTTTTAAAAAAGCATATAGCATGAAAAATAATTTTTTCCCAAGCAAAGATTCTAACTTTTTTTTTTTCCTAGTACAGTAAAAAGAAAATACAACTGTAGGAACAATACCAAAGCTAAGAAATATGAATGCAAGCCGTAAGTTTGACTGCTCCGTGACCTATGCAATGTTAAGCATAGAATGGCTCTGGTTTTCAAAAGATGTTTGCTTTCTTATGGTAATAATTGTACTAGTATCTAGTAGTATTTACTATAATTAGAGGTAAATCACAGCTTAGTATGAAGGTTTCCCAGCTATAAACAGTTTAAATTGTTTAGATTTAGCATGCCACAGAAATTTTAATACCAGTTTTCAGAACTAAGTTTTACTAATATTGAGAGAGGAGTTAATTTCTTCTTAAAAGAATATATGGATGGACTTCACTGAACTCCAGTTCAGCATTCAGGCTTACACTATAAATATAAAATTACCTTTATGAAACACCCTGTGGTGCTTCATAGCTTGTTGAGAGTTTTCTACTTCTGTTACAGATAAGAAAACTCAGATTCCATTAGAAATTGTATATTCATGTCAGCTTTCACTGTCAACAAATAAATAAAACTACCCTAGAATACATACGCTGGGCAAAAATAATGAATAAACCATTTCAAATAAAGGTTTTGCTCAAGAACTGATGAGAGTTTGTAGAGATGTCCAACATTAGCACGCCTATTGAGATGCCTATCAGAGAGTATAGGGACAGGTAGATTTTTTCAGTTCTAATAAAAATACATGGTGAAAGAGCTAAATAAGGCAGGGTCTATATGTTTGGGTATTAGTTTGAGTATTTCTATAGTTATACTTGTTAATAGAGATACAACAGCATGGATCTGAGCAAGGATGCAGGTCTCCTGTCTAAAGTTGTTTATTTAGTTCAGATAATATAAGCACTCAACTGGGCCAACAGTGTACCCTCAGTAGAGACGAACACAAATACATTTTTTGTAAATACAAGATCCCTCCTTCCTCTTCTAATTTAGCCATCACATCTCTCCTTCCTGACTTCTACATTGCTGAGCTAGGAAAAGTATTCAGAAACTTAAGAAAATGCAGGATATCTGAGGCCTACATATCTAACTCTAGATTTGCCTTCTAGTAAACTAATCCGATATGGCTCATTTTTTCATTTGATATCTGGTTAATATCATTCTCTTTCATACCACACAAAACTTTCTGAGTCTTGGGATAGCTAATAGCCTACCTTGAATTCAACACTTCTACATGAAGACTTTTCTCACTGCAGAACTAAAATTGTCATGAGCAAGAGAGGCAGGGGAAGAACTCAGACATCTCAATCTTCCCGTACCAAATTCTCAGCAACTATACTTAAAATGTGTTCTCAAGAGGGGATAAATACTTAGGATACAAATGAACAAAGTGTTAAATAGTTTGGGGCACATCATAGTATCACAGATTCACATGCTTAAAACCCAACATAGCACATGCTGAAGAGTTTCACCTGTAGAGGTTCTCTACAGAGAAAGGAGTTAAAATCTGTGGCTCAGTGTGCCAGAGAAGGAGGGCCCAAGCTATGTCATAAAACTCTTGAGAAAGAAGCAGATTCAAGTGATTCTTTAAATGGTGATCTCATTCAATATCCCTGCTTTCCAGATTTTTTTAATGGTGAAAAATCAATGTCCTAATTGATTTTTCAACCATTTTTCATTTTCATCTGTAAGCAAATGGCATTAATAATGAACCGCTCTTGAGAAAGGCTTTGATTTATTAGTGGGCTACATTGTGGTACAATTAGAGGCTTCACTCTCTCCTATACTTGCTAACCTACTATATTCTGGACAGTTTAAAATGTCTAATTTTCTAGAGATGCAATTAACCCTTTTTTTCTTTTTTAATTAGGGGAATGCACATTTCATACTTGTATCATGTCAATCACATTATTTTTATATTGCTATCTAATTGCATTTAAGAAAATGGATCCAGTCAGAGTTGAATCTAAAGGAAGTAAGAAAACTATCAATGACCTCTTTTTCTGACCTCTCTAATTTTTTCTTCCATGTGTTCCCTGAATTAGATTTACCTTTGCAGTAGAAACATGGAAATAAAACAGGACTGTGGCTCGATAAAGCTGACACAGTGTTTCATTCCTTTACCCCATGAGCACCAGGCAGAAGCAAAGATATTGCAAAAGGGAAGTATCTATAACTACTCTGTCTCAAATAGGTTGATGCTGCTTTTGTCCCCAGTGGAACTTAGGCAATCTCACAGCAACCTAAATTATGTTTCTGATCCTGAAAATGATCTCAGCAGCGAGACACCTTTTTTTACTACACCATAGAAGCAGGGTGGGGAGAAATACATTCGAAAGCATGGGGCGGCGTGGGGATTCTCTGTTCTGAGGAGACATCTTACGGAACTGCTATTTTTAAATATTCCATTAGAAAAATTGGCACAAATCTGGAGGCTTAATGACTCAGTTGAAACTGCTTATTGATAAGCAATGTGCATCTCTTAGGTCTCTGAAAATTACACTATACTTCTCATAGACAATTGTTTAAAACTCACTTTATTAACACCTCATTAGAATCTTATTAAGCTCTTAAAAAAAAAAAAGTGTAAGAAACCAAAGAGCTCTTTTTTCATTTCATTTGAAACCATACTTGCATGACTGGGAGTAAAAGGAGAGCAAAGCAAAACAGGAAAAGCACTAAGCCTTATGTCCAGCATCTCATCTCAGGCAGCACAAGTAATAACAAGGCTGGTTTTGTGACTGATTTCTTTAAAGGCTGTTTGGTACCAGACACGTGGAGATGCTACCGATACTGTCACAAATTAATATGATGTGGTGTTATTTTCATGAAACCTGTAATGAAAATGTTAACATACACCCCAGTACTGCATATCCTTTTCTCAACAAAAGAAGAAATAAAAGAAACTTTAAAAGAACGTATGAAAGATCAACATAAAAAAAGAGGATAGTCTTACCATATTTTGTGTTGAGGCTATCAATATATTTTCTCTTGGGGTATGTTTATATTCTTAGGAAGCAAACTAAATCTTTGACAATGCATTTGCATTTTATTTATTTACCGAGTCTTTTCAGCAGCAGAACATATTATCACTTCTTACTCCTTAGAATCCTACTTTATACAAATTCAGGTCTCCTGGGAATCACAGAAGTGCTTTCAAATTATTTATTTTTGATGGGTCTTTATATACACATGGATTTTGTAAGACGGTGCTTTAGCTGAGGACTAACTTACTGATGTCAGTATTTAAAAATAAATCTACATTTTTTCCCTGAAGTACGGTGCTGAATCTAGTTTTTGTCTATTCCTTTATTAAAGGAGATTTTTGGGTTGCTTTTCCCTTGCATGTAACTTTTTTATCTGTGGGCTAAATTTTCAATGGAAGGGCAAGGTATTCAGAAGGAAGTTCTGAGAAACTCTAGAAAACTTATTAATTGATTGAAGAAAAAAGTAACTGATTAGAAAGTACTTTTCTGAATGAGAGATATGGATAAATTAGCTTTTTTTCCTTCAACTCCTTGGCAGCAGAAAGCTGTTCTTGGTGCCTGTAGGATATGACTTGGCTTTTAGGCACAGAATTAAATTTTGATAGTCCTTGTACATGTTTCTTTTTACCTAGAGAACAAATGCGCACACAAAAGGCAATAGGGAGCATTGGTACAACCTGGCATTACTGTAGGTGTTGGAGGAGAAGGTTGTAGAGGATATGAATCAGACAGAAATAATAAATACTTGTTATAAGCCTAAGGTAGCATAAGGTAGCAAAGTTTCTTTACTCTAGCACAAAGAATGTATTAGTGCTCAATTCATTAGAGTGCCTATCTCTATCCATATGGTTTGACTGGAAGCAACAGCAATAACCCAAGCCTGGTTTAGACCTGTGACTCCATTTTTTAATGGACCTGCTACATCATGGGTTAAGTTGGAGAAAAATTACATGCATGGCCAGTATTGTTCATTAGCATGGACTACTAGTACTGCTTTCCTCAGTTTCAAAATAAAGATCCTAGTGTTTTCAAATAACTCATTAATTTTCTTCTCTGAGTTACTTGGCCACCCAAATACAAACACTTTAAAAGGATTAGATGTTAAGAGACTATCTAACTCTCTGAGCATCAAGCTTATTTACAGAGGATCAAGTCAGACACCTAAATGTTGAACATACAAAGCAGAGGAAATTACTTCACTCATTTTCTCCTTAGACAAAAAAATCTTATTAATAATTTCCCAGTTATTTTTGTTTTCTGTCTTTTCCCCTTTGGTCTGCTGCTTCTGTATTTTTCTCCCATTCTTCCTTCTGTTACTCCTTAGACCACTGATTTATGCTTGGAGTAACCTCCATAAAAACATACAACATCCCACTTATATTCCTCCTACACTATGTCTTAACAAGGTATTAAATATTACAAATTATTTCAGTCCTGAAGTCCACATACAATAGAAGACTTCTTGGGAACCAGGAAATGGAATTTAGTTTATAACATTACAGGGAGAACAGCTGCTCCAATAGTTAATAAAACCCCCAGTTAATGTAAGGGAAGCTGGATGAAATGTGACAAATAGCAAAGATTATCCAAGCTAAAGTAAGGAAGAGTGTTAATGCTGGACAGAACTCATACTCATTCCTCACATGCTGAGCACAAGGTGATGTGTAACACCAGGCATACAGAGAAAAAAAGGCAGAAAATAGGACAGAAAATAGAAGGCAGAGACAGGTGAAGGAGCAAAAGAAGAAAAATGAGAGAGGAAAGAGAATAGAAAAGCAGATAAAGCTGACATTACTTTCAGCATCAAAATAATGAATCACGACAGGTAAATTTATTTGCATTTGGTGAAGCATGTGGTCTCCAAGTATCTGATACTTGGATGATATCCTTCCAGTAATCTGGCACTGTGCCCCATCTGCAACACCAGAACACCTTCTGTAACCTTAGATTGCTGAAAGCCACACCTTCTGTCCATCACAAATATGGATTCCTTCCCAGATTAAGCACAAAGAATGCACCATTCAATTACCTCCTTTTTCTTTTCTGCATTTTTATTACCACTAGAATTAAAAAAAAAAGTCGCTATGTGCAGTCAGGGAGTCACACCCTTTCATCCAGGCCCACAGAGTGTGCTTCTTGCAAACAATTAAAAGAGCCCCTTGTATATTAACATAAAAGTACAGTATAGATGAGAAGAAAAAATTCCTTACAGTGCCTTGCACTCAATGAAGTGATAAACCTGAAGGGTCAATAGATAAATAAAAATCTATTCCTTTCAGTTCTTGACCTGGCACTACCAATCACCAATATAGTTTATTTTTTAGCTGAACAAGGAGAAAAAATTTTAAGAGAACAGTAACATAAAAAAAGCCCAACTTCTGAAGCAATAAACCATTAAAATTGTTAGAGGAAGTGTTGCGAAAAATTACTGTAATTATATTTCTTTAACATTCAGGTCCTTTTTCTGTAACAAACATGAGCATGAACTGACATCAAAAAAAAGTTTGACTTGTAAATTCCTGAGGAACAAATTTTCTTCAATTTTTTAGCCAGCTTAATTTACCAATATATTTAAATATATTTTCTTGGACAATGGTTACTTGTACTGCCTATCTATTTTCATCTGTCTCTGTTCACATTGTTCTTTCCCACTCTTTTTTTTTTTTTTTTTGGTTAATGAAAAGTGGCCCTTCAATGAATGCTTCTTTATTTTTTTTTTACATCAGTCATGATTTTGTACCAGAAAAAAAAAAATTAAAAAATGGCTTTTGTACACTCAGTGAACCATAACTCTCTATGTAATAATTCATGTTTAGTATAAACATACATTATTTTCTTTTTCCACCATGCCACAGAGCAAATGTTTGAAGCAATCAGGTTGAAGTCCACATTTTCATATCGATCATGTCTAAACTTACCAAACACTTTGTTTCTAAACTTTTATTTAATTGTTTGGTTTTGTACTTTGTACAGAAATATACCAAAAATATTTTAATACTCAATGGAACATGACAATGCATAATGGTGCACAATGGTACACGTTTAATACACAATAGCACCAGACATTTTGTCATTTTAATGTTCTCTTGAAGTCCATACTGCATGTACGGACACTACAATGTATGAGGCAATACTTTTATTTAAATTAGCTCTATGTTTGCTTTTGCTTTTAAATAAACTTGCATGTCACAGATATGTTATTGGCTGGCATGCCTTTCTATATTTTAGGATTAAATAACTGGTGAGGTCATATATTAGAAAATTCTTACATCTTCCAATATTCTTGACAGTCTTTCTATTTATCCAAAGGCAGTAGATTCACTTCATGGTTACTGTTTTTCTTTATATGGTATGGCCATTCTTATGCTATTTTAGACAAAGAAGATTTGGTTTAAATGAAGTTGGTAGTAATTTATTTAAAATATACTGATGCTCAGCTTTCCCGAAGTAATTTATTCCAAATGTATCGGTCTCATATCTTTAATCAAGACTTGTCAATGTTTTTAACATGCACTTTCCCTTCCATAAACAGTCCACAGGAAGCCAAAAAAACTTTGGACTAAGTTTTTGTCCTTAAGCACAATTTGCATATCCAGTCACAAAACTTCCCCTCTGGATGAGGAAGGCATTAACACACCATCTCTGTTTTCAGCTTATCAGATACCAGATTTCTAACAATGGCTCTGATGTGTACTAGCTTTGGAAGAAGGCGCAGCCCTCCTCAGGCTGCCCATTTACCTCGTGTCCTGTCTCATGCCAGAGAAGTGTAGAGGGACATAGTAGAGTCATTTGTGGCCCTGGACCTTACTCGCTGGTCCTTCCATGCCAAACAAGTAATAGGAATGAGCGGCTGGGAAGCAAAGGAGGAGCCCAGAAGAGCAGCTGGGACAGCTGCTTCAGTGGCTACTATTCCCTCCCTAAGCAGGATATTTAGGGGGTCCTGGGGCTCTCAGCTCTCAGGGCGCAGGGGGCAACTGTGGTCCTTCCTCCAAGCTGCATCCAGCTTTACATGGAATGTTGTGGTTTGATGCCTCAAAGCTCTGCCATCCCAGGATCTCCTATCCACCGTGTGACCCACAGACTGCAGCTAATTCCAAGTCTGTGTAAGGGGGTTTAAAATTATCAGCTTCCTTTAGGAAAAGGCCATGAGAGTAAGACCAAATAGAAGTTGGGAAGGGTATAGTGATGGAAAATATCTGCATTAACAATAACAAAATTTCTGTGACTAAAACTCTCTGCCTTGCAACTTCCTATGCTGGGTCGTTAGCCTAAAGGAGAAATCCAGATCACATCAAAACTGGGATCAATTTTTTGCAGGTATGTGCAGTTGAGGGAAGACATTCTCACTGCAAGGTCCACAAAACCCCCACATTATGACCTAAGCCCTTTCTCTCTGGGAACAGGAAAACTAATCCATGCTTCTAGTTGTGAATCCATGCCTGCAGCTCCAGGGATGAAGGGTAAAGACGTACCTCAGAGATCTGCAGATATCAAATGATGGTACTCACTTGTCCCAGAAGGTTGTTGACAGGTTATGTTCATTAGTTTTCATATGAGTCACACTGTTACTAAATTGATAGAGCTACAGAAAAGCCTACCAGTGAACAAAAATAAGTAAGAACATTTCTTCTCCCTAACTCACCATCTGCCACAAGCTTATGATACCTTCAAATTACTTCAGGTAGTTAAGGCATGTTTTCTACAGACTAGACTCACTATTTACTTGATTTTTCATCAGAAAGGGCAAGCAATTGAAATTCCATCAATACAGTCCTGGGGAACCATCCTGTATATGATCCAGCTAACCACTTCTGTGATGTTTTCTAAATGCATTTTAAAAATCATTAATTCTACAGCTCCATGGACTTGCTAAAAAAAAATGCTTAGTTATGAGCACTATTGGTAGGTATTTTCTGAGTTGGTTCTGAGAATGAATAACATAGCTATGTAAAGTCAGACCAAACCCAGGACTACCTCCAGCAGAGACCAAGATCAGGGGACTCAGGAGCATCAGAAGAACAAGGCAAACCAAAATGTTACATCTCAACAGTGTTTCTACACCCTCCAGACACTTTCAGCACAGGGATTATAAATATCTTTGTAGTAACCATTAATAAATGCACTTGGCCAGTCCTCCTATAGAGGATTCCTCCACACAGACCTTTAGACTCAAAATAACTTCTAGCTCAACAGCTCAGATACCCACCGTCACCTTTCATGTTTGGAAACAAGTTTCTTTCCATGTCCTTAGTTTTTGTACACAAATGTCGCATAATTAAATAGTGTTGACACGCTGGTCAAAATTTTACCATTTTTTAATGTAGTCATTTCCAATATGTAGGTCATCCATGTGTTTTTCCTGATGCCCTTCTTCAAGTCTTGCTATTGAACTGTGTCTGAGATGGGGGAAGGAGGGAAACGTCTTACAGGATTAGAGATGCGTGCACACCATGGATGAACACAATGTCAGAGACACATTACCAAAAGATCCGAGTGTTTGATTTCCTCCTTTGATTAATAAGAGCATTAATCTGACATTGTCTTGGAACCCTCTATCATAATTCCCAGATTTCATTCAGAGCAAAAGTTAGCTCAGAGCCCATCCCTTTATATGTGGAATAGGAAATTTTTGAATCAATTAGTATTTCCATTGGATTTTATCTGATGGGCCTACAGCATAGTTCAAGCATGTGAGAACAAATAAAGGTGACCACAGTTCTGAGACCTAGATACCTAAGTTAAAATAAACACAATTTGCAGAAAAAGCAATGAAAATGGTGGTACTGTATTCTATTCTGATGTTGCAAACGCAGTTAACACCCCACCACCAATGCGTTTCACACAGGCTAACTGTTCTTCCTGACACAAAAAGGATCTACACTGTTCTGACTGATACGGGTTTACCTAAATAAGCTATTTTATTTACAAATACAGGGGAAAATAATGTGTCTTGTAATTTAAATTTAATGCAAAACAAGAGACTTCATGCAGCAGCAAGCTCTGGACTCACACTTGGTGGGTGTGGATTTTTTATTTTAAATATGCAACTGCACAAACCCACTATAGGTAAAGCATAAAAATCAAAGCAAAATGTTTGCTGATTTTCATTTAATTTAAATGCAAATAAAACGTGTCTGGCCTAGATTCCCCAAGTTTGTCAAGCTGGAGCATGCGTGAGAAACATTACAAGAGGTAATTCTCAGCAACAAGTCTGGTGTTTGGAAAATGAGTTGTTGATGAATTGACCAGTAAAAAACTAAAGGCAACTAATTACAAACAGAAAAAGAAATGTCAATTCCCAGCTACCTGTAACTTGGATTTCATTTATAAGATGTGTTCTGACATAAATAAACAGGTTGAATCACTTTTCTGTAATATTAATCAAGCTTTTATATTGGTTTTATTTAAATATTTGTGTAGGATGTAAGTAGATTTTCTGAGAATTATGAGTTACCACGAATCAGGTACTTAGTACTTTCATGTTTTAGCTTGTATTCCTTCTTCACTTGCAATAAATTCATAATATATTTGGCCCACACCTATCTACTTTATTGAAGCTTTTTCATTTTGCAGCAGCTTCCCGTTTTAGAAGCGTCAGTTATAGAAAATCAGAAAGTTAAACTTCTAGAATTATAGTAGTTCTAAGCTGTTCCGTTGTGTTATTTTACTTCTCTTTTCCCTTTGTTAAGTGGTTTGTTCCTATGTTAAAACCCCCTATTGATTGTAGTTGTGGTTGCCCTAATCCCTGCCTTTACCCTATCAGTCAGCCCTAATCCCCTCCCATTCCTCTAGAATGTTCCCTATCCATCACCCTTATCCACTCCCCTACAGTTGTCAATCCTTCCTGGCCCCTCCCAAAAGCCCAGAATGTTCTGTGTCAGTTACCTCTCCTCGGTTACTCATTCGACATCGTTGTGTATTCCCCGCCTATGTTTCCCCCATTGGTTAATTATGTATTCAGTCCCACCTTGTGTTACGCCCTGAGTTGTTGCGATTGGTTGCTGTAATGTACCCTCCCCTGGAGGAGGTCCCCTATTTAAGTTGCTGCAACCCCATTTTCTGTGCCTTTTGTGGTGTCCTCCGCTGTCGTTTGGTTAGCTCTGGTTTCTTCTTTCCCTGCAATAAACCTATCCTGGCCCCACAAAAGGACTCCCCCTGATCCTTTATTCTTCCCCGGACGCGCTGTCAGCCAAGAGGGCTCTCAGCCCTAGCTGCACTCCTGGTTCTCTGCCATCTGGGAGGCGGCCCGCTCTTGGCGCCGGTCTCGCCTAGAGAGCTGGCTGGGCGAACCGAGCTTGGGTGGAGAAGGCGAGCCGCGTCATTAAGCCAAATGTTTTCTTCCAATTCTATTATATAAGCAGTGAATTTGGACCCAAAAAGTACCAAGTTTGCCATTAGATTACGGATTCCCATACTAGATAAATGATGGAAGATTTCAGTCAGTTTTTTTCTGATTCCTGAGTCTGGGCTTTTCACTGTGGAACCTAACACAGTCTGTCCTACCTTTACAGTAGTATCACCCACACTGGTAAATTGAATTGCCGGAAAACTGAGTGTGTGATCCACAGCTTGGGATGCTAGCTGATAGTAGCTTTGGCCATGAACTTCATAAGTAGCAATTGCACTGTTGCCAGTTGCTGAGTTATATCTGAGGTGGTGCAGGAGTTAAAAAGTAAGTAGGATTGGGAGTTTGGCTTTTTTGTTGGCCTTCAAGAGCAGGAAGAAAAATGTGACATAAAGAGCTTCTGATTACCTGCAGGCTGTTACAGTTCACTGCGTGTTGGCCAAATCCAGAACGAGGTATAGGACTGCAAATAATAAGATTTACAGGACTCGAAACATAACAGATCAAGTATCTTGCATTAGTTCTGGTTCCTTGAAGGCCTGAAATAGCAGGACTGTCTCTTATCAAAATAATTAAGGCTAGTTTCCAAAAAGTTTTCAGTGGGAAATTTTGGGATTTAGATCCTGCAACAGAAGGCTAACCTGAGGAATGGTACTAGCATGGGCGTATGCTGGCAGCAATAAGTCATAGCTAGCCTTCATTCCATAGGATGCCCTGAAGAAACAAAGGTTTTAGCCCTTCTTACCACGCCTAACACCCTCATCCTAAGAACAGCTCAAATGAACATGACAATCTGGACAGCCATGTAACTTGTTGCTGTTTCTGAGCTGCCATTCAAGTCAAGTTTAGATTGCATTTGGGATTAATAGAAAGAGAGTAAAGATTCGGTTTTATTATTAGGTGAACAAAGATGAGGGCTGATACCAGCTGGGCAATTTTTCATGGATATTTCTGGATAAGATATAGGATACTAGGCAAAGATGGATGGTAGGTTAACAGCTAGAATTTCAGTAACCAGCAATGAAGGGCAAAACTGTTGTTGCATTTTAAAATATTTCTGAAACAACATGTGGACTGCAGAAATAAAGTGATGTGAGTCAAAATTTGTTAGGAGTGGGTTCATTTTGGCCACAGTTTTAATGTATGCATATATTCATAGACCCACTGATAGGACCATTATTTACTTTTTCTATAACCTACTGCCTCATTGCAGCACATGTGTGTTCTTCAGATTCCACCAGAAGGGCAATCCTTTTGGTCCCCACTGTTGTGAATATCCACCCTATGCCACAGCTAAACCTATATGCTGATCCAGTCTGCAACAAATCAGAAAAACTGTTGGCCAATTCTTTGCCAATCCTTATCTTATTGATGGGGATTTTACATATCTGTCAATCAACCTAAAGCTTCATTACCTCCTACTTCCATCCATACCTGAAGTCTTAAAACCCAACTGTAAACATGGTTCTCAGATTCGGTTTGTACCTTTGCTCTGAAGGATCTGGTAGGTTCTCCAGCCTAACCTTTACTCTACCTTATTCCATTTTGTTGTGCCTCAGGCAAAGTCTTACCTCAGAACAGAAAGTTTTATCCCATGAAATCACAGTACCATTTCTCATTGTTTTCCTATCTATCTTGCAGGATTTAATGACTAGCCTTAACCTTATCCTCAGAATAAATCAGGAAGGAATTGTCTTGCTGGCTTCAGCATCTTCAGCCATAATCATAAATTCATCGGTGCCCACTGTTCTAACCCCCAACCCTCAGCCTTGGACATAACCTACCATATACCTGTACCTGCAGACACAGAATTACCACTGCTGGAGAGCCAACATTATTTCAAAGAACATTTACCCTTTGACTACTTCTTTAGCTCATGCTTACAGATGGAATTCAGGTTAAAACAAAGTGCTCTCATCAAACTGAAATGCTATCATCCTGAATTCTACAGCATCTAACTAGAATATATTTATACCCTGTACAGAGGAGTTCAAGGCAGTATCATGTAGGAATACTAGATCTGGGTGAACTCAGATTTTCACTCTTAGAGACTGCAATTTCAGGCCGTAGAAGGGTTATTTCTAAATTATTGGGGCACCTAAATCTAAGGTACGTGACAGTGCCTCTGAGCACGTGAGTGTGAAGCCATTATCTCACTTCAAGACTTAAGTGCTGCCAGATCTTTTGTGCAGGAATGGGTCTCCTGAAGACAGCAACAAAATAAGACTGTGATAACACTCAGATTTTATAGTAGCTTAGCAGCAGGAATTAAATTCTTCTCTGGCTTCCTGGCAAATCTTCTCCAAAGCACTTCATCTATCACGGTATGTGGATTTCTGCAGTGGAGATAACCAATACCCACTAGTGAAACTTCTCTGGTTTTTAAAACTAATTAAGGTACAGCTTGGAAGGCACAATGGATATGGCTTTGCTAGTGAGGTCTTAGGATTAGAAGAATTGATCAAAGGAGGGATACCTCAGTTTCTGTCCCTTCTTTAAAGAATATTCATGCATTTCATCCTGCAGCTTTTTCATAAGTAAGCTGTTGGGACAAACGCCAGGACTCATATCTTCCCGTCATCAAGAAAAGTGTGAAGTTAGAGGACATGCACAAAATACTCCCTCCTACTCTTTAAATAAGCCAGTGCACATCTTTCTTTACTAACAGCACTGATAGTGGTATTTCTCAAAAATATTAGTAGATTTTCAATGAAATGCACCATGGAGAATTGATCAAACAGGGTGGTGTTTGTAAGTTATCTTGTAAAATTCTAGCAAGACTGGGAGGGAGGACAGGTATGGTTTGGAATCCAAAGTGAATTACAGGCCTTGCTTTCTGGCTCAGCTGGAACAATCCAGTTCCATTCTCTAGTAAGAATAACAAATTTAGTTTTGAAATCTTCATTATCACTTTAATAAAATACGTTTTGACCAAGCACAATTTTTGAAGAAAATCTTCTAGATTCATAAACAGTATGGCTTATGCTAACCCTCAGGAGCTACAGCCCAAGTACATTTGTCTGCATAACCATGTCAGTCATGGGTGTACTGATTGCCTTTGCAAGGGTTCTGGGTCAGATTGAGGCCTGTGCAGCTTGAAGGAGAAAGCCAGAAGCAGCAACTGCAAGGGTGACTAATTGAGAGCATAGACACAAGTTGTAGAGGGTAGGATGCAAGAGATGTGTCGATTTTAAAATAAAGCAGTTTCACACTGTGCGTAGAGAAATGTGACTTTCTGCAAGTAAACAAGATTAGGCCAGAGACTACACCTGACATTAGAGTTTGCTTTTTAATTCTAGAAGAACAACAACTGAACTCGATGGGTTTGATTTGTATGCTAAAAACAGGTACCATACTCAAATATTTTCCAGATTTATGATCTGTGCTTTTTAAATAAGAAGTCAAATTAATCAAAACACTGGAAGAAGTGAGGGGAAAAAACCCCGAAAATTAATGACAGCCTGCATGTCTATTTCTTGTCCATCAATAGGAGCTCTGAAACATGTGGCCTAGATACTATAAACATTATACTCAGGCTCAGGCCTCTGCACATTATAGTCATATTGAAAACAATGTTTTAGTAGTTTCTGTACTGTTTAAGACGCCAATATGGAAAAATGACTGCAACGCCAAAGTCAGGGAAAGCCTGACAGATTAGAATTTAACTGAGGAAAACAGGCTTCTCACTCTTAGCAATGAAATATTTGCAATTATTATGGCAAGTTCCATGTTGCTAATGCAGACATTTAAAAGCAAAATATACAATTGTGCTCCTGATGTCAGGTTAAAAAAATCTGGTATAAACTTGGAATGAATACAAGTGTGTTTCTCTCAAAAAGAGTTTTCCAGAAGATTAATACAGAGACTTTGATTCTACAAATATCTGTACTTTTTCTTCATTTATGAGAATAAGCAGTTGAAGTTAATCTACTGAAATGAGATGCAATATTTGCTTAGAATTTTGCCTTGTTTGATAGGAGACTCGATATAATAATCACAATGAGTTTTTAATCAAAGGAATGTGAAGATACACTTTAACTGCGTACATGGCAAAAGAAAAAATATTATGAAAAAAAGTGATCATGTAGTTCCTATCAGTGATTGAGGTTATGTGAGTAATGAATATTAAAATGGTTTATCAGGAACAGACAGTAAGAATTTGACCATTATATCTTAGTGTATTGCAAAGGAACAAGCAACTTATTAGATCTGTTTATATATACTATTCTTCCATTAGCAGAATAACTGGCTTATATTGTATTTCTTTTATTTCAGAATTGAAAGGATGAAGAATAAGTCTGTCTAGCTTTTAGAATATTGTATTTGACAAAAAAAAGAATTCAGATGTGCATAGCAGGAAAGGCTAATAAAAGCCATACTGTTTATGAATCTAGAAGATTGTCTTCAAAAATTGTGCCCAGTCAAAACATTTTCCATCTAAGTGATAACAAAGGTATCAAAACTGAACATACAAGGAATAAAACCACTCTACAGGACAATGGAAAACAAGAATTTTCTGAGCAACAGAATTCTTCTAGTTAATTTAGGCAGGAGACTTAAAAAAGGTATATCCTACTAGAGATTTTTAGTCCATTTCCACTATTAAGTTGAAATAAAAAGAATAATGGATACTCTGCCTTGGGCAAACGGAATTCATGCGTTTGACACAGAGCAACATCCCCTGAAATCATGGTAAAAACCCAAACTTTCTGTTCCCAGTTTTTGGCTTATGTTAAGAGGCATGTGTATCCAGTGGATATAGAACAAAACAGGGACATTGCAAAAACTGAATTCTGTTCGAAACTCTCCCACAGATTTCCTGTATGACTTCGGAGAACCCACACCATGTGCCTTTCATTCCCTTAAAAACATAGTGCCTGTTGTATGAGGTCAGATAGCAGTCCTTGAGAGACAAAGGCTTTTACTGTGTGTTTGTACAGCACAAACGTGACAATGTCAGGCCTCAAATTAAAGTCTCTAGGTACAGTGAATAAATATGAGCACGTTCAGCAAAAATAAGATAAACAACAAAAGAGATTGCACATGACAGTACAATAAAACAAAGAAAATGGACTGCTCAGATTTGACACCATCTCAGTGTTAAAGGTAGCACCAGGCAGAGAAACATATTATATTTTTGATTCTTGCTATTGCCACCAAAATGAAGCTAGAGGGCAAGTTTAGGATTTTTGTAAGACAAGTTCTGCCTTGCAAAACATAATTGGATCTGTTGCAGCAATTACTCTTAAGTAGAGACTCACAATTCTCCCTTTGATAATTATGTTTCAAGGTTTGAAAGAGATTTGAATATCAATGCACCTAATTGTCCTTTCACACAAGCGAAAGTTCCCAGTAAGGCTGATAGAGGTATGAGTGAAAGCTAAAAAACTCAGTGCAGGTGAGATATGGCAGCTCCAGCAGTTAGTTATGAACAGCTACTCCTCATCTTAGGCTTGCCTGGTTTATTACAACGTCCTTTTACAGGTGATGGGGAAATCACTGTTCACAGAGCACAAAAAAATACGCTTAAGCTTTTCGAAGACAGCTGCATTGCATCAGAGGAGTAAACCTAGTCTTGTTTGTGTCATTGCTAGTTGATGTCTCAGATTTCCTGTGCTCTAGTTAGCAAACACTTGAAAATAAGAATCTGACCTTTGTGGTTTTTGCACAGAGAAAAGTCTGTGAGTTGAACAACAGATCTGAAGGGTTTGTGGCAAGCTGTATTGCTGAAGAGAAATAGTGCATCATGCTGCAAAAGATAAATTTTCCAAAGTACTTTAGGTTTCTTGCTCATTTATAATCTCATTACATTTCAGAAGATGTACCAAAGACATGAATAACTGAAGTCAGGTTATTACTTCAGGGTGAGATAAGTCTCCTAGCCCACAAGAATTCCCAGGAAGTGTTACTCACCACTGCTCAGAGTTCTAGGCACTTGCTGGGACTCTCATAAGTAAAAAACCTAAATTACTAAGGTCTGGGTGTAGATCTTTAACCATACCAGCCTACATTGCAGCTTCTCCCGAATGGATCCCTAAAAGCTCCAGTATCACCTCTCTTTTGCTCAGATTTACAATAAGGTGTTTGCAATATTTATCCTACAAAGACATTCCATTTTCAAACAAGGAGCCATTCCAATAAAGGCAGTGTGCATATATATGCCTTAAAACAGGAAACAGCAGGGAGGCATTTGCTTATTGATGATGTTCAAGATCATGTCACCTATTTCATTTACTGGGAGCGTATAGATGTCGCTTAGGACCAATCAACAAATGACCCTTGTGACATTTCATAATGAAAATGTCAGTGAGCAAAAAAGCACTTTCTCATTACTACATTCTTCAGATGTGTCTATCAAGGAAAGA
The DNA here is from genome assembly GCA_013397075.1 of Rhabdornis inornatus. NCBI lineage: Eukaryota > Metazoa > Chordata > Aves > Passeriformes > Rhabdornithidae > Rhabdornis > Rhabdornis inornatus. The sequence goes on from VWZS01007269.1 coordinate 100,736, forward strand.
TTCAAATATTTTATAGACACCACATATTTTTAGCTATTTTGGTTACTAAGTGTATAGAATAAGAGAACTGGTAAATAGTCTAGAGTACAAGTCTTCTGAGGAGTTTCTGAGGGAGCCGGGGTTGTTTAATATAGAGAAAAAGAGAATCAGAGGAGATCTTACTGTTCTCTACAACTACCTGAGAGGAGATTGTGGCAAGGTGGCTGTTGATCTCCTCTCCCAGTTAACAAGTGCCAGGATGAGAGGAAATGGCCTCAAGTTGTGTCAGAAGAGTTTGAGATTGGAAAAATTTTAAGATTAGGAAAGATTACAGAAGAAGACCAGCAAGTGCTGGTGAATACCAAGTGGAACATGAGACAGCAATATATCCTTGTGGCAAAGAAGGCTTATCTGGGGCTGCTTTCGAAGGAGCACTGCCAGCAGGTTGATGGAGGTGATCCTTTACTCTGCACTGCTGAGGCCACAGCTTCAGTGTTGTGTCCAGGTCTGTGCTTCCCAGTACAACAGAAGTATGGAGCTACTGGAAGAAAATCACGCAGAGGGCAATGAAGATGATTAAGAGACTGAAGACTCTCTCCTACGAGGAAAGGCTGAGAGAGCTGGAACTGTTCAGCCTGGGAAGAGAAAATTCAGGAAGGAACTCATCAATGTGTACAAATATATGAAGGGAGGATATAGAGAATATGGTTCCAGGCTCTTCTCAGTAGCTTCCAGTGATAGACCAAGAGTCAATGGGCATAAACTGGAACACAGGAGGTTTTTTCTGAATATCAGGAAACACTTCTTTACTGTGCAGTTGACTGAGCACTGGCACAGGTTGCCCAGAGAGGTGGTAGAGTCTCCATCCTTGGAGATATTCAAAAGCTGTCTGGACACTGTCCTGGACAGACTTCTCTTGGTGTCTTTGCAGGGGGATTGGACAATCCAGAGGTCCCTTCCAACTCAGCTCTTCTGTGATTTTGTGATCTGATTATGAGTGCTCTGAATCATTAATGCTGGTGCTTGGTAATTCTTGGAACACTGGCAAAATTCTAGATAATAGAAGAAAATTTATGCTATGACAATATTAAAAACACCAAGTAGAAAATATCAGTCTTGGCCAAGATACTAGAATGGCTGGAAAACAGTTGAAAAGTGAGGAATTAAATATGATAGTGTAATAACAGCTAAGCATTATGGGTGCAAGCAGTGGATATTTTCATTAACTTAATTGTTTGATGGCACTATATTTTGGGATGCGAATACACACACTTCACCCTAAAAAAATTGATGTAATAAATTGCTTTGTGACATTTTAATAATAATTAGAAAACCCAAACATCTTTGACATAATTTAAATTACAGTTATAGAACCTTTATGTTTAAGCCAGGATACATCAGTAGCATTTTTAATTAATTTATTCAGGTTTTTGTCCCTCAATCTGAACAAAAAAAATAACATATAAAACAAGTAATAAGATATACAGGTGAGATTGGAGAGCTGGACACTAATTTACAGGACAGATTACTGACAAAAGTCATACCAGGTTACTGGGTAAAGAGTCCATAAGTTAGGGGAAAAAAAAATTAAGCAATCACATCAACGACCCACACTCAGCAAGACAGTACGGGACATTCTACTTAAAATACAGGAGGCTGTATTGTATAGGTCTTAAGAAGACTCTGTCCTGCACTGTATGAGCACATCAGTATAAGTGCACTGTGAAACTGTCCCAGACCAATAAGGAAACAATCCCTGTAACAGCCTGGAGCTCAAGGATGTGTAGGTTAAAATATTCCTAGTCTTTGTATCGATGTTAATGCGACTGGGATCATGTGTCTAATAGCTAGAAAAGTAGGAGAGAAATCACAGAAGATTTAGAAAAAATAAATCACAAGGATAACTAAGATGGGGAAAATGTTCTTTACAATGGAGGACTTTCAACTGCTACCAAAAAAGAGATTAACTCTCTGCTTTACATGGGGGTGAAAATGTCATCATGTCTCTGAGATAACTATGTCTTTCAATCCAGTAAAGTCTAGTTGAACAGTGGAACTTGCTTAAGTATAGCATCAACTACATTTAATTAGGTTTTATGTTTCTCTAATTCTCCAGCCCATTCGCTCAATAAAAAAAACCTGCTTTTTAAGACCTCCCAGTGGCTGATGACTCACATAGCAAAAGAACTTTGTGCAGCAGAAACATAATATATGCAGATAGCTTTTCCAGTTATCTCAGAGAGCCCCTTTGGCTCATCTTACTAATTCAATGCACATATTTCAGACTGTATGCTTTGAATTACAACTTTCTTTTCCCCTTCAGAATGAAAATATTCCTAATTATACAGTGAAAGTCCTGACATTTAGTGTCTCTAAATTGTTCATAGCTTTAAACTTCAGAAACTTCTCATGAATTTGTCTCAAACTGCTACTTACCTCTATTTTTTTGTGTTTCTGTTTCAATTGTTGTAGCAATGCTCAGGTCATGACTTCGGGCAGAAAATATTCATGAGGATTTGCTGAATGCTAATAAGATGATCCCTTAGACAGTAAATTTATTTAGTATAACAAATGTGAAAGAAGATGTAGATAATAAAGAATGGTATTTCAGCAGAAACTTGCAAGTTTAGTCTTTTGCAATGTTCTTTGAAGCATCAGGCATTCAAACTGTGTGTGACACAAGCGCAGTAAGAAGTTCTTTTGAGCAGAAAACAGTGAACAGCCCTATTAACAATGCTATGGTAATCCAGCATTATACCTTTGAAGTTAACAAAAGAACCACAGAGATTAAACAATTAGCCAAAATCTGTATAAGATAAGATAGATGAAGCAAATATACACTGATTTAAAGATGTTGAGCTAAATCCGCCTAATACCAAGGATCTCAGTAAGAATTAGATTCCTGATTTAGCCTTTACTCTTTCTACGAGTAAAGGTAGAAAGAAAGGAAATTTTGACCTGATGTCAAAAATTCAATGTAAATTTGGTCACCATTTAATAAAGTCAAGTAAAATCTTTTAACACAAATTATTTTGCAGTCAAGAGTCCTGAAACTGTAACCACACAAAAGGGATAATCCAAGTGTTTGAATCCATGATCAGTAAACAGAAAACTCTAATTCACAACTGCCACTTCTCTTGATTAATGTTCTTTAACAAAACCAGACACTATTGTGACAGTTCCTCCAAATTCTTGCTATTTTGTCATCTCATTTCCTTCCTTCAGCATCCATCATGCATGGCTGGGTCTGACAGGCTGGTGATAAATTCAGAAACTTAATATGTCATCAGGGAAGTGGTTGGGTCACCGTCTCTGGAGGCATTTAAGAGATACATAGATGTGGCATGTAGGGACATGGTCTAGTGGTGGACGTGGCAATGTTAGGTTTGCAGTTTCACTCAATGATCTTAAAGGTCTTTTTCAACCTAAATGATTCCATCATCTTTAAAAAGTTGTACTTATCTACCTCAGTGCAAAGTGAAGTAGATGACAATGTTCTTATTGAATAGTACTTTTTAAATTTGCTTACCATAAATATGAGAATATAAGCTTATGCAAATTTTCAAGTTACTATAGAAAATGTATCAGTATGTATTCTTAAAATATGTCTGTTTGCTATCATCTTGTAAACAGAAATGTGTCATTTGCATGTGTCTTGAGCTGTGAATGCATCTAATTTCTTCCTACCACTGCTGTGTATCACAGGCAACTTCTGAGCTCATAAAGACCAACAAATTAATGTCAGTCCTTCATGTCAATCGCATTTGTAGGTTAACCACGGGTTAATTTATTTTCTATACAGATACTAAAACACTGTTTAGAAACAGTCTCGTGGAAGTGACATGTGCTTTCACTTCCCATAGGGTGACAGCTATTGATCTCAGAATATTGGGTTTTGTCATGCCTCCTCATCTAAAGCCACATGTGTGACTGGCCATGAAGCCCATTCATTCAGGCTATATCCCATGGACTGATTTCCTGACCTGGCCTCATCCTGACCCTGTCAACACCCTGAGCTTGTCTCTGACCCTGGTTGCCTTCTCCAGACCCAGGACTTGCCTGCATCCGTGAGCTGATGGCCCAGCCATGTTGTCCTGCTTGCCCCCCAGCCTACCCTCATCTCTGACTGGAGCAGGGGACAGGGTCTGGCTGGCCATGCCATGCCTTGCCCTGCCCTGCCAGCCCAGGAAGTCCCTGCAGCTCCCAGCTCCCTGGGATGCCAGGGAAGAGCCAGCACACATATGCCTGGACATGGTAAAACTACCTTCCCTCAAAACCCTCTCTGTGAATCAGATTTGTGGTGGAAATAAAAGCTAAAATCGAAGTCTGTTTTTTGTTTTGTTTGGCTTGTTTTATTCGTAGTTTTTGTGTGACATGCAGCTGCATGCTGTCATCCTCACTTTTTTCTTCATGTCCTTAGCTATTTGTATAGGGCCATCTAAAGGAAGATACTCATTCATGGCACATTCAGTCACTGGGAAATCTTATCAGCATTACAAAAAGTTTGCATCTTGGAAACTCAGTATTTATAACTCTTATCTGGAAATCTGGAAAAAAGTGCTGTATCATTTTACTCTAAATTAAGGTACTTCTCTAGCATGATTTACTTTAGCCATTCTATGAGATATATGGTTTTGAAAAAAACAAGAAATAGAAGAAAGTTGAATATTTTGTATTTTGAAATATTTTTATGATTTGGTGATATTGAATGCTTCCCATGTGGAGGTAGAAATGGTTTGTTAAATATTGGCTGACTCTATGGTGAACACGAGTCCCTCAGTCTGGGGAAGAGAATTTAACTCTACAATTTGAAATATCTGATACCTCTAAGAATTAAATATTTTTGCTGCATATATTGTCTTATAGAATTAGGTCAAATTCCAATGAAATTTTTGAAGTATGAGTAACTTTGTTGACTTCAGTCTGGAGATCTGGAAAGTTCTAGCACTTATATATTTTCATGTTTTCTACTGTCATCAACATGGCAGCCTTCCCAACATTTGTAAGGATGACAAAATTACATCCCCAGTTACTTCCCCCAAAATGATATTGATCAGCTTAATAGATTTTGGCATAATGCCCAGAATTTTCTTTAATAAATAATTTTCCTACTCTCTAAAGATTTTTTGTCTTGAATTTACACAGTTTTTATAACAAGCATCTTTGATTAAAAGCACTATTAAGTATGGTTAAGAATGAATGGAACGAAATTTAAGCAATTCATCATTTTCAATTCCACAAGCCAATATTGGTAAGTATAGAATAGCTCTGACTGTCCCTTACTGAGATATGGGTAATTTTTCAAAGCATAATACCTGTCCAGCCTGGAAAACAGCCACAGGATATGTTACAAAATTCCATTCCCTGGCATTTTTATAGCTATCATGCTTTATGAGTCTGCAGAGGTTGTTGACTGTTCTCTGGGGAGTTTAGTTCTTGCAGACTGTGAATGGTAACTTCACCCTGTCTCTCTCTAAATGACCTTGTTATACTTGCATTCTTTTCACTAGTACAGATTAGGTTTTCTTTTTGCAGGTAGGTATTTCTGAATCCAAACACCAAATGGAACCGCAACTTTGAGGAACAAGTATTTGCATACTCAGGTGTGTGGTCTGCAAACTCAGAGAAGGCAAATTGCTATTCTTTCATCCCTGCTGTCTTGTGTAGTACCCAAAGTGTAGTACCCAAGCCACAAACACCTGTTCCATTCTGTGCCTGTGGATATTGTCCGGTGTCAGGATTCAAACCCAAAGGATTTTTAAGAGATGGACAGACTGACAGATAATTATGACTAAGGTGGGCTGATCCCTGCTGACTGTAAGCCCCCATCCAGTCACTCACTCACTTCCCCCAGAGGACTCGGGGAGACAATCAAAAAAGACAGAAGTGAGATTAAAAACCCCAAGGCTGAGATAAGGAAAATGTAATAAGTGGAGGAAATGGGAAGAAAACAAGAAACCAGCACACCAATACCCAGATAGTCATTAACAAACATCTGGAAACATTTCCATTTATTTTGGAAAAACTCCCCTCTATTTTGCTGCTTAGCATGACACTACATGGCCTAAAACATCCCTTTGGTCAGTTCGAGTTAGATGTCCTGGGGCTGTGTCCCTTCCCAAACTCTTGTTCACCCTCAGCCTTCTCCATTGGGATCACAAAGTGAGAAACAGAGAAGACTTTGGAACTTCATTAAAAATGTTCAGCAATAGCTAAAACACTGTTTTAGTCAACCATTTAAAATACAGTACCAAATAGGCTACTGTGAAAAAAAAACCAAAAGCTCCTTCCCAGAATAACCCAGAATAGTGCTTTCCAAGAAATGAGCATGCATAGCTTTTCCTGAACAATCGCGAGGACAGAATTTGTTTCAGTCCGCTATCTACTGTGTATATATAGCTTTTCTGGCTTAATACACTGAGGATATTTCTTTGCCAAAACCAGGTGTGTTTTGGTGATATTCTTCATAAGCACAGTCTAAATACTTCTGTTTGTGACAGTAATCAGTCAGAAAAATAAAAGAAGAATCTATAATATTAGAAAATAGAAACAAAATGGACAGAGTGGTCATTAAAAGACTTCACTGAAAAATATGATGAGCTACTCTCTGTCCTGTCAATCTTTCCTTTCTCTGAAGAACTGCAGCATAGTAGAATCACACTCATCTATAGACAGAATGTGGCTAAGAGCAGCTGCTTCTTCCAAGAAAGTAGATGGGCAGGCTATCTTCTATTCTTGTAAATGAAGAAAGACAGTGAATGCTTCATTGATCCAGAATTCTAGCAACTTGGGCTACCTTCACACTGACTAGCATTTGACCAAGATTTACCTCTGGCTTCCATGATAAGTTCAATTTTCAGTTCTCAGAGGCCATACTGCCACACCTCAGAGAGGTGTTTTCATAAGATGAGACAAAATATGTCTCCTCTTGCTCTCTGAGGTAGGAGATATGACAAAGCTTGCTGGACAGTGATGAAGGACACTGAAGGGACAAAGGAAGTAAACCTAAAGCAGTGTTGTTCACACAATGTATTGAAAATGGCCTCTGGCACATGCTTTTCCCTGGACTGTTCCTAGGCATTGTCTCAGAGAGTGCTAATTGTCACAAATCAAAATTACGTCAGGAGCTAAGCAGTGGGAAGGATAAATGATACCTTACTCAATCTCATGTCTTAACCCAGATTGGTTTTGTGCCAGAGACAAAGTCACGGGGTCTGAAAAAGACCTTTTGCACCCCAGTACACAAATGTGAATTTCTCTTGCCGTCTGAGATACAGCTTTCCCAGATCACTACAGCTGTATGGCTAAGGAACCACTGGCAAGCAATTGTTTCATTGCTAGGGATGAAGAGCTACATTACTATAGCCAACTGGCAACTCTTATTTTAGGGATGTACCCAAAATTAACTGTGGTTTGGAGATAAAGTAGCTTTCCCACTATATCATTGGTCAGAGGCATGTAGTTTATGCTCAGACAAAAGACAAGAGGCTTGTTAATCAAGAGGAGTACTGTGTTGTGGATTTGGGAAACCACATGAACATCACTGCAGAGCACTGCCAAGTTGCAGCACAGGATTGTCAGAACATCTGGCATTTATATTCTTTGATTTTGTCAGTGATGAAGTAATCATGAAGGTGCTTTTGACTACCTTTGTTTTATGACTTTGTCTCTTTTCTTTCCCAGCTGCTAGCAAAAGCCTGTCTACAAACCATAAAACTGCAAAGAAATTCAAATACACTTTCAGCATTTGGTGCTCTTTGACAGGCTGAAGGAAAAATGGCACTTGATTCAGAAACACAAAACTCAAACATTACAAACATTTTACAGAGCTGCAAGTTCACACCAAGATACCATGTCTCCAAAAACTAAAGAGAAATATTTGGCCTGCTGAAGGAATTTTTCACCAGTTCAGATAAGAGGCTTCTAACGAGCAATATGGAGCTAGGGTCAAGGAAAATTAGGATGCTGTGTAAGATAGTATCTAGGCCACATGGTGGTTATAATGAGCAATCAATTGCTAATGCTTGTACTGTTTATGGGTTATGAAATGCCTTGGGACATGTTTTAATGATATGTTACCGGGTACTGAAATGCCTGTTGTGCTTATTTTAGACTCCTGGTGTGAAAGGACTGCCAATCTGCAAGGGTTACAGTATGCTAAATTGATTTTATAGATTGTGTTGGTAAAGGTCAATTCATTTAGCAAATAAAATATCATTTAATTTTATTCTCAACTTTGCTTATTAGGGGCATAGTGTGCCATTTAATTGGTTCATGTAAATTGGGTGAGCTTTTGTGTGTGTCTGCACATTGCAATAAAAAATTTTTGCAGATCAGGGGATTTCTGTTTCTTGCATTTAAAGCACTGGGAACACGTGCTTGAAGATGATAACTTAAGAAAACTTGGTGACAAGTAAATGTACTTCAATCACTAAACAAGCTTCAACTTGTTATTCAAACGTGAATGTGAAGGCATCTTTGGTAGAAAGAGAGAAGGATTTCCAGGTAGGTCAGTACTGAATTCAGTAGAAGGGGAAATTTTGTGTTTTGTCAGGTGTGTTTGGCTTAATTGTTCTGCATCTCTTTCCCAACACCGTTTTTCCAGCACTGCCCACCCCAAGGCGGTCACTCCCCATGGTAAAAGAAACTGGAAAAAACACAATCCAACCACTGAATGTACTACTACTTCATAAGCGTAGCAACAGCCTTAACGCATCATAGGCAAGTTGGGAATTGTTGCTGAAGATCAGATGCTGGGGCCACTGTCAATCAATCACATCTTCAAATTGCACAAATAGGAGGCTTTGTTGGACTTCTGGATAATGTCTTTTGTCTTTCATGATTGTGCATTTGGCACTGTTACCCAAACCTATGAAGGCCCAGCTTAGTGAGATTGCATCATGAAGACTTATTGTTTTGTTACTGAAGCCAAAATTATGGTGCTTGGCCTACTCTCTTCATCTGTTCACCAGAGATAAAGAATCCCTTTCTGAGCAATTATCTGCATAGGAACACATCCTTAGCTTTCTATAATGGGTGTTACCTGCACATCAGAAATCAGCAGGTCCTTGCTGGTACTCTGTAGGAAAAAACGGGGCTTTAATGCTGAATAAGGCTTTCTAAAATGGCATCCATCTTCCAGTAAGAAGACAGACAGAGTGGTCAGAAGACACAGAACCAAGAATCTGTAGGGATAATAAGGGCTGGGATTGTCTGTCCTTGAGGCAGTCACTTTCATCTTCTTGACAGTCTTATTGCAAGCTGAATGTGTACAGAAGTGAAAGTAAGAGATTGGCATGTACTTGAGACTTGAGGAAACAGCCTCAGTACAGAGCCTGAAACATCATTGCTACATTATTGGCATATTTTAAGTGAAAACCAGGCTGCTCCTGTGAGAAGTGACTTTGAGGAGAAAAATTACCTCATACAATTTTACAGATAAATTCTGTAGAGGGGTAACTATAGTCGCTCCCAGGTCTTTGGCCTCCTTAGCTTGAATGGGTAAAGAGATCTATGCACTGAAAAACTATTGTTTTTAAAGAGAAGAACGCTAATCCCTTTGATATGTAAATATTCATTGCTCTCTTTGTGTTAAAGTATTTGAATTCCCTTCTAATTTGGTGAATGTTATTTTATCCACAGTTCCTGGAAATACAGTTGGAATCAATTCACTTTACTTAAAAGCAGGGCATCTCTCCATCCTACAACCCAGTCAAATGTCAGGAGCCAAATCTGTACAGGAAGAGCATCAGACCCCTAATTTGCACTTATGAGATTAATTTTTTGGTTTGGAACCACGTAATGGGGTTACACCACTACAAAACTGCTGTGAGGAAGAGCAGGATGAGTACAGATATTGCTCTGTGTCTCACAATATTGAGAGTACCTCACCTCAGAGTTGATCCTCAGTTGCTCTGCGTCTGTATTTAGCATTGCAACTGTTTAATATCTCATAGACAGATAGGGGATGACTAATTCAAGAACCTTATTTTATTAATGACCTCAGTATTTAATCAGCAGATGTTTACTTCATCCACCTTTCGGCTATTTAAAGATATTCCTCTTGCTTATCTTTGAAGTTCCTTGTTTACTCCTCATTGTGTGTGACAAGTTTAGACATACTATGCTAATTCAGTTTATTTTCAAGACTATGGCATGAGAATAGATCTGAAAGCTAGTTTTAATTGTATTTTTATATTCTCATAGCTGAGACATAATCAGCCAGATTCTTCCAGAAGCTCTGGAGCTTGTAGTGCTGTCAGCAGAAGACAAGCACTGTTACATCCCAGAGCATTCAGTCTGCAGATGGGCTACACCATGACATTCAGTAAAGAGGTGCTGCAGGAGGCAGCCTGACAATCCCTCCACTGCACTCTCCTGATGTGAATTGCCTTGTTAGAGGCTTGAAATGTGGCCATGATATCACCAAACAGCACTGCACATATACCACAACATCCTAATAAAGCTTCTGTTAAAGTGTCCTTGGGGGCATGAAGCCTTCAGCTGATGCTTTAACTGCTTTTATTTGGTGAGGAGTAATGAATTATTGCTACTATGAAGCATGAATATTTTATGGGTGGTGATATTTGTTAAAAAACAAGTGTTTGGAAGATTTCAGGTAGCAAGGAGAGAGTTAATGCCAGGCTCTCCAGTATTGAAACACACATCAGGTATTTCTTGACGTAAATGATAGAACAACACTAACTTTCCCCAGTGGAATGAATCTTACTGACAGTATGTCTCTTCTGGGGTATTCATTATGCTCTGGGATGAAAATATATCTGTTTTGTTTTTTAAAATCTGGTTATCTGAAAACCAGGTATTTGGCTTGGTGTAACAAATTACCCATTATGCAGATCACAAACAGATTTTAATAGTGCTGGCATCTGGAGTATGTTAATTAGACATATATCAGTGGTACCCTTATATCAGAATCACAACATTTGTTTAATTCTATTTTGCATAGCAGTGGAATATACTTCAACACAGAAATATTTTTAAATTTTAGAAGAATGCATTCAAGCATTAACCTTCAGGGTATCAGTCATTATCTGTGATTAATGACCAACTTGTAATAAACAGCTCAAAGTAAAGATAAAATTAATGTTGCAGCCAAACATCATCAGATAAAATTTGTCTGAGCAGCTGTGTTTCTAGATCAACTGTCACCTAAAATGTCACATAATCCATGTGATATTATGAAGTAGATGTTTTGCTCAAAAGAGGATCAAGTGATGAGTATGCTCTATTGTTAAACTAGGACTGATCTTCTGAGGATTTCTTTCTTATGTTGACATGTAGCTGGTCTGCTGGTGAACCTATGCTGAAGTGTTTTTTCCATAGATGACAGCTCAGACGCTGGGCATTCCTCAAAGACAAAAAGAAACTCAAGATGCAAAGTCCTCATTTCATATATGACAGTTTAAATGGGATAAGCATGTTGATATACAATATTGCCATGGGGCTTTTTCCTAAGTAAACAGGGAGCAGGAGAACACATTTCACATTATTTCACAGTTACAGTTTCCCCAAGAATCAGACTATGGAGAAAGTAGCTGATGCAACTCAAGAACATGCATGATTTCTAAAACCCTGCATTTTGCCACTAATTTAATTTCCTCCTTCTCTAAACTTCAGCTAACATATTTGAATTCATTTTTGTTGGAAACAATTTTTTTTTTAGTTACAAAAGGAAATACTTTGGGTGATGTGACTGATACTAAGATTTTGGAAAACTATCTTCAAAATCTAAGAAATGTAAGTTTGTTCCCAGAGCTCCTAATTTATATGAATGCTACCATCAAGGAATAAACACAATAAAACACAGCAGACTCACATGATAGGAAACTTACCTAGCTGGGCTGCTGCCTAGAAATGAGTTCTAGCAGCACCTTGTTACAAGCTACTGCCCAAGCCACACAGAGCTGCTGTGAGTTGCTCATAGCAAAGAGAATGAGGAAAAGTGTTGCATCAAGCAAGTCTGACATCAGAATAAGCCATCTTTTTCTCTCCAGTTTGAACCTTCTTGGAGGCATTTGAGTCACAGTTTCAGCACAGAGATAGCAAAGGTTTCCTCATATAAAATAGTCCCTACCAGTTACATCATTTCATGGCCTGCAAATTAAATACGGAATGTTGTCAACAAAGCCAACGCTGCAGGATGACACAGTGTGTGAAGGATATTGCTGTGGCTGTGTTACCTGAAACAGGAATGTCTATACCAGTGAAGTGCTTCCTCATGAGTAGTTAAACTCTGCATGCTACTGTTGCACAAAGTTAATTTTTATGGCTTGAACTAATGATCAATATTTTTTCCATTAACTTTGCAGTTATGAAAGGTACTGGAGTGAAACTATTGATATATTTGATAGCTAATTCCAAAATAATAGTTTTGGGAAAGATTTTGGCTGACATTATTTATCACCTGCGAGGAAGGTTTAAGTTGCCTATATTTTAAGTTGCCTATAGAAGCAAAAAAGCCCCTTAGCCTTTAGTGCACTGAATCTTTCTTCATGGTGATTTTCATCTGTCTGGGTGTTCTCTTTATTTTCTATGATTTTTCTTTACTGATAAAGGTGTCGATTTTTATTATTTCACCAGAGTGAAAACATCTATTATCAGCAAGTAACCAGAGAAAAACGTAAGTATACCATTCTCAGATTCTTGAAAAGGGATCAGATGAATGTCTCTTAGAAGAGATCTAAGATCTGTTCCTAAATTCTTTGACCAAATCTTCCACTGGCTTCAGAGCAATTTTGAGGAATATAAGAAAAATGAATTAACAGCCCTAAAAAGACAGATTATGTTGTCAGGGTTCCCTGTAGGCTACTCATGAATGACTTTTCTTTCTGGCTAATTTTGTCCCACCAAACAGAACAAGAAATCTTATTTTTCTAAGACATGTTCTTCATCCCATGTATAAAGCAGACTGGAAAACACAAACCAATAAATCTTGACTCCTCCCCATGCTCAGATATAGATGACAAGCAAGATTCATCTTTGGGTTCTCTTCCAGAGGGCAAAGGATAAACTCTCCACTGATTCAAAAAAGGAATATTGACACATGCCCCTGTTTACCACAACCTGCACAATGTGGTCACCTCCATCTGTTTTCCTTTTCTCATGAGTATATAAAATGAGAGAATCACCCTCAGCAAAATTAAGCCCATATTTTAAAAAATCTCTGGTATAAAAACACTACCAATGGTGGCTGTCTCTACAACTTTTCCCTGCTTCAAGAACTGGGACAGCCCTTTGAATTCCTACCCAAAAATCACAGCAGAACTGTTAGATAATTCCTGAAGGTTAAAAATTCAAGACTATCCCAGACTTGGTAAAATCATGTAATATTTCAGAATTAAGATGAAGAATGAATCCGACTGCAGAGATGTACCTCTAATTTTAAAACTGCACTAACTGTAAAGGTCTTTTACCAAAATCAATTACTGTAATGTGAAAGAAAAAGAACAGTTGTTGAATTAATAACCTTTTTTCCCTGGATTTTATCTGAATCTGAATTTCCACTTAATATATGCTATTAGAAATGCCCAGTCTCACATCTCAGGACAAAAATACATAATACATAGAGGATAAAAGTAATGGGGGGGAATGGAAAGCCACTTAATTCATCTAAGATCAAGATCAGTTTTACTGCACAGTAGAATTCAAAATGAACCTGATGTGCTGAGTCTCCCATGAATTTCCTGCTTCAGTACAGAACAGCTTTACCAAGAAAAAAAATTATTTCTATACCTTAGTAAGCTTCTCAACATGCCTGGCTCTTTCCAGTGAGCTGAGAAGTTAGGGTAAATTGAGTGCTTATGCTATCAATAAAAGAAATACAACACCTTCTCCATAGATAGACTTAAATCCTGTGGTTTTAATATGTATTAGCCCTCTGCCTTCTTTTGAGAATTCAGAACTTGAAATTACCTCTGATAATCAAAGTTCCCAGCAGTTTCAAATCCTCAAACCAAGCTCTTTCTCAGTATACAAATACCAGACTCATGGGGTAAACAACAGCAGAAATAGGTAAAGAGAAAGATAGTCATGAGCAAAAGAGAACATGTAAGGTAATTTCTGCATGTGTCTTCTTCAAGAAGGATAAAAATCTTGGAAAAGAAAGTGAATGCACAGGAAAGTGTTGAAAAAGAAGGTGCTTCCCGAAAATGAGAAAACAAATCTCTGAAATGTGTTGCTAACACAGTGCATTGCAGAAATTCATGTGCCAGGTAGCCATGTCTCTAAGCTGCAGTGGGTTTCTCAGCCAGCAAATGGTTTATTCATAAAGAATGGCAGGACAAGGGACAGGGCAGGGGGAAATGGCAGTAGTTAGGAATATGAGACACTTATTCATGGCTTAAAATAAAGACAATAGATACACAACACACAAAAGAGTGTTCTGGGCTCTGACTCATTGCCTTTTTTTCAAATTTCAGGAAAAGACATCTAAAATAACATCTGACAGCACCTTATTGAGATACTGGAGGAAGCCTATCTCTCTCTACCTGCAAACTAAAATCCTTGTTATCTGTTCTGCACAGAACCTTTTAGTCATTTAAGAGTAGGGTTCCTAAGGTACATTACACATTCTTTTAAACATGAGGTCCTAGATGACAAAAACTGCTTCAAAGAGGCACTGAAGTGTACAGACTGGCCTGACCTTCACCTGCTTCAAGTGCAAAACAGATAAGAACATACAGATGGTAGTCAGACACACATCTTGATGTTTCTGTCTCCCCATCCCTGCTTTGAATACCTGTACACAAACATCAAGTGTCTGTATCTAATGTAATTATATTATGCACAGGGAAAGAGTCTCAGAAAAAGCATCCACACAACTCTAATCCTGTATGTCCTAACTGGGACTTGTACACACTGGCACGTGTACGTACATGCATGCACACACAGAGCAATTAACTATGTAATTAGTTATAGCTGATTCCCACCTATAACTTGCTGTTTGTCTGTGTATTTGCCCTAACTATGAGCTGAAACTTTAGACCAATGTGCCATCTAGTGACAATACAGATGATCCTGAAAACCAAACTCAGATTCTACCATTTTATCTGAAATATAAACCACTACCTTCTGCCACAGGAGCCTGATTCTGCTTGGAAGAGATTTGTGTTTTCTGGACTTTACTTGGTGCTGCAGGAGAATCTGTGGACTCTCAGTCCTGAATTGTGAATATAGTCATGAATTTCCATACAACCTGTTTGTTTTGAAACAATGCTTAGCCTGCAATGGACAGCTCTGTAACTCCTATTCCCAGCATTTCAAGGTCTGTTAAATACCCACATTCTTAGAAAATCCTGCTTTATAGTTGTCCATGAATCTCACAGGATGTTCATGAGGGTATGCCAGATGTGCAGCCGTAAAAGTTGTGTGCTTGCAGCCCAGAAAGCCAACCAAATCCTGGGCTGCATCCAAAGCAGTGTGGCCAATAGGTCAAGGAAGAGGATTCTGCCACACTGCTCTGGTGAGACCCCACCTGGAGTGCTACACCCATCTCTGGGGTTTTCAGCATAGGAAGGATATGGAACTGTTGGAGCAAGTCCAGAGGAGGACCAGCAAGATAATTAGAGAGATGGAGCACCTCTTATATGAGGAAAGGCTGAGATAATTAGTGTTTTCCAGCCTGGAGAAAAGAAGGCTCCAGGGAGACCTTACAGCAGCCTTCCAGTACCAAAAGGAGTCCTAAAGGCGAATAGGAGAGAGACTTTGGCATTGGCATGTAGTGACAGGAGAAGGGAAGAATGGCCTTAAGATGGAGGGTACATTTAGATTACGAAGAAATTCTTCACTGTGAGAGAGGTAAGGCACTGGAACAGGTTGTCCAAAGAAGTTGTGGGTGTCCCATCCCTGGAAGTGTTCAAGACCAGGCTGGATGGGGCTTTGAGCAGACCAGTTTAGTAGATACTGCCCTTGGTGTCTCATGGCACGAGCGTTGGAACGAGATGATCTTTAAGGTCCTTTCCAACCTTAGCCATTCCATGATTTGTGATTTTAGTATTTTATATTAAGAGTCCTTTCCTTTTCTTCTCCTTTTCCTGTCTGCAGTTAGAACAGCTTGATTAGTTTATAATGGTGTTCATTTATATTTGAAAATGTCCAATTGCCAGGAAATCAGTGCAGGGAAAGCAGATGATGAAAGAGAGATTAACATTTTATTCTGAAAAATGCTCTTAATTTAAATATTAGCAAGAGGTGATCATTCAGCAGAGCAATACCATCATCTGCACTGCAACCATATCTGAAAGACAGATAAAACAGACTGGAAAAGATACCTGGAAGCTGACAGAAGTCCATGAGTTTAATTTAGCTTTTTTTATTATTATTATTTGCATGAGACTTTGTTTTAAATAAAATGTTTATCAGCATAGTTACATATGGGTTCTGTTTATGTTAAATACATATATATATATATATATATACACATGTAATGTATGTGTGTGTGTGTGTGTGTGTGTGTTTAAAAATAGACACCTGTCAAATTAACATCTAAATAAAGATGAATGATTCACATGAATTCTTGACTGGAGGTTTCTAGTGGTGAATGCAAGAGAGAGAGGCAGAACATAGCAGTACCAGGTATGTATCAGTACAAGACAGCTCGTGTGGATCAGAACTGGGATGATACCACACTGAACAGTCTACCAACAGAAGAACATGTTGGTAGTCACTTAAAAGTCACTTAAGCATGGATAAAGGTCAAGAAAAGAAATCAACTGTTCTCAATCATAGCAAGATAATCACTATTCAATTTTTTTTTAATTGAAGTTGCTCACTCAGCTGCTACTAAAGCAGAGCAAGATCAGAAGAGCTGATCCAAGCTGGAAAGTACCTGAGAAGCTCAAGAAAGAAACAATTAACAAGAGAAGCAATTAACAGAGAAACAATTACCAGTCTGCTCTGGTAATAGAAGTGGCCACTATCACAGCAATGCAGTTGCCATTCTAGATGCTGTTTTGCCTAAAGAATAAATTCATTCATCTCAGTTAATGTCGAAGTCAGGATCTAGAGCAAAGATGTATAAAGAAGTGACCATTATAGTTATTTCTACGGCCACAAAGGTTTTGAAGTGACCAGTGACTTTGGTTACATCTAATTTTGGCAAAGACTCGACTTTACAGGATGCTTCCAGCTTTGTCCTTTTTGAAAATTTCACCATAAATCTACATAGCATGTTGTTTCTTGGGTTTTTTTGTTTGGTTGGGTTTTTTTTTTGTTACAGAGGGCAATGTACTGATCAGCTCCATTTAATATGCCAGTTTTTGCCACAACCCAAATTTTGAATACACTAAAAAATCACATCTTTAAAAGACATTATCCTTTTAGTCTTGTGTCCAGTAAAACCAGAAAGAGAATTTGCAAATCCACAAGTAATTATAAAAAAAACCAAAAATCTGTAGCTTTTGAAAATGGACCAGATTAATTGATGCATATCTAAGACAAACATCATGGGCCAGACTAGCTGGGTTTGTCTGCTGTCTTTTGCTATCATTTCTCAGTTGATACCATCAAACTTAAAAAACCCAAGGAGAAGAGAGCTGTTTGGGGTGACAAGTGATACCAGTTCCAAGCCTGCAGTTAAGAAAGCAGTAACTCAGAAGCAAAACTGCTCTCTCACAAGTTTTCATGAGTATAACATCCATAAAAGAAGAAATATTGTTTCATCTTAGGAGCTGAAGTTTCTAGATGGAGGATGTTTAGCAGTAAAAGATATTTATAGTCTACAGGGGCCCAGTTTTCCCTTCCAAGGAGGGCTTGGAGCACTAGAAGAGCACTGTATTCACTCAATCTCTAGTCTGAATACTTCAGACTGCATACTTCAGTCAAAGAATGCAGAGCTTTACAGAGAGGCCCACAGAAATTCACTTTTTCCAGAGCCACAGGCAGAAAAATAGGCAGAAATGGTCATGGTAGCACACTTTAGCAAATATGTGGTATGCCGTGATTTCTTGTAGGACTGTGAAAGTCCGGGTCAGCATGAAATCCTCTCTCCCTGCTCTGGGACACTCTAGAGCAGCCAGCCAGAGCTCATGGTCTCAGGCAGGTATTTTGCTGGGACTCAGACACAATGATGGACCAACCCCCTCTTCTCTCTCACCTACATCACCTCCTCTCAAAGTGTAATAGGATGGGACTGAGTGATAACAGCAAGTTATTAAACCTGACATGAGCAGCATGCAGGTGGAAATACCTCATCGTAGTTGGTATCTCTCCTGGAAAGGAATTATATCTGTGAAAATGGACAGCTGCAGGGGAATTTCAGACAACACTGCAGCAAAGAGCAGATATAACACTGAAAGAGCTATACAACCTGCCATGCATTTTCATGCAGATAGACAATAGAGAAGGTCAGATTCACATCTATTATTTCTGTTTCCCTTTGGGAAACACCTTTTTCAATAGCATAGGTTCAGGTAGGAACATTATGTTACTATAATTGTAACATTTGTATTTCCCAGCAAAGCTGTGGCTTGATTTGTAGTTCTTCAGTTTACAATGCTCCACAAACTGAAGTACTGAACTCCAAGAAGCGTCCCAAGACACCAAGGGCATCCTGGATCAGACTACAAGAGATTAATCAGATCCCGTTCAGGTTGTCTCCCATGATTTCTCTTACCCAAACCTATGAAACTGCCAGTGCTGTACAGAAGGATGAGCAGACACCCCACTGAGTTCAGTTGGAGTCCAGTGAAAATATTTGGAGTTACTTGCATGTCTGACGGGCTTGGAGTAGCTCCCTAATAGCAGCAAAAGATAATAATAATAATGGCTAGAGACTGAGCCAGGGCAAGTGCATGAGCAAGGATGAGGAAACATCATACATGGAGGACTCTAGATCTACTAAATCACTTAGGATTTGAGAATCCCTGAAGGAGACAACACTGGAGTTTTAGTGCATGTTGCTACATGAACAGAAGCTTCAATGGCTTTTAGATCCAAGACCCATTTTTAAGAATTTTGATGTCTATTTGAATCAAGCAAGGCAATTTTGCAATATTAAAAAGCCCAGAATTATCCAGCTACCAATTAAAACCAGCTGAGTCACTTACTGTATCAGGTTTGGTATTTACAAATTCTGTGTGGATGTATATAGGACAAAGCACAGTTCAGCCATCTGCCACACAGCTGGATGGCTTGTGTCACACGCTGGCTGATTTGAAGGCTGACAGGTGTAGCTTTTGTGAAAGAAAGAAAGAGCAAAAAGGAGAGATGGGGAGAAGAGAAGAAACATTGGGGGGGGGCATAAAATCTCCACAGTCTTTCCTAGTTTATGTTTTCCTATGCTTTTCTATTTTCCTCAACAATGGGAAATTTCAGCACCTCCCAGGTGCTCACTCAGCAGCAGAGCTAGTGCATCTAATGTATGTAAGACTGGTGTGCTGGCTTTTTTTGAGCTTTTTGGTGAGAAACAAGAGCCTGTACTGGAGACATGCACATAGTGGAGAGGATCTAATAGCAACCACCACGGTCTGCTGGCTCCCTCATTTTAGTTACAATGAATGTTTAAGTTCTGGACTTGTGTTGTAAAATAAGTATGTGTAGAAATCCTTCCATCAATGTACATGTATTAATCTTGTCTATCTATCTGTGTATTTTTTCCCAAGACAACAGCCCCTTACTTTGCCACGTGGTGATGTGTGGAGGGTGAGCAGAAGAGTTACTTGTTTGGAATTGAGACAGAGAACATTCTAGAAGAAATAACTGCTGAACATTGGTAATAGGTGGCATAGAAACAGAAAACCTGAGCATCTGCACTTCTTTTCTAAGGCTTCCCCTCTTGCTGGGCTGGGAATGATGGCGAAGCAAGAGAAGCAAAGTATCTGTGCCAGGAATCCCAACAACCATTGTCTCAGAGTCCATCTATGGCAAATAGCCAGAGTAACCTTACAAATGTTTAGTAAAGCCTCAGTAAGGATGTGGGCTGACACAGGTAACATTTTGACTTTGATAGATCATAGTGCAGGCACTCATTCTGGAATAACTGAGTTTATTTTCAGCAGTTCTCATTACCTGTATGCCTGCTAATGGAGTGAGTGTCAGTGAAGGGTAAACAGCTGAATGTTGCAGTGTGAACCCTTGGTTTAAGTACTGGAAGGTAAATCAATATAATACAAATCTTTCTAATCACTTTGCACTTCAGCTTTGAGCCACAGCATAGTCTCCAGAGATGCACAGGAGCTAAAGGGAAAACAAAAATGAAGTGAGGAAATTGCAAAATTCCAAGTTCTTTGGATCTGAAACATCTAAAATGATGATTTCATATCATGTCTGATATAATGATTTTAGACATTATTTCACATGTCTTCTCTTAACCCCATATGCCATATTTCAAATGTCTATGGAATAAAAATCTAAAGCTTTAAATCACCGAAGTGTGCTCAGCAGAAATGTGGTGAATGCATTTATTCTCCAGATGTTAGTCTCGTGTGAAATGAGTTTGATATGTTCAATTTCTTTTCACAGCTATCAGAAATCTTAGTTCCTTCCTTAGTACCAAAATTACATATGTAATTTTGTAATATGTAATATGTGTGGTTGGCAATCCTATCTCACATTCCAAATTGTCACCAAAGCTCCTTGGCAAAAGTGCAGGGAATTGCTTACAAGAAGTTTCTTGCAAAATATTACCTAGTTGTTGCAAGTGTTTCACTATGAATTCCTCCTATTACTGAAAAGAGTTCACAAAGATAAAGCAAATAGCTATATACAGCATAACAAAGAAACAGGATGAAAGATGAGAGGGGTTCCCCATTCCTTAAGACATCAATCCTTATTTTCACAGTCTGAAGAAAGTGGCAGAAATTCAGAGTATACAGGAAGTAGGATTAAATACAAAACAAATTAATGTTTTTGTCAATTCACCTTGCATGCCCAAAATTTGCAGCCAGACACCAGTTATTTTTTAAGTCAGCCATTTACACAGCCTCCCTCAGCGTTAATTACCTATATCTGAAATGCTATATTTGGATGTGCAGTTGAGATGGGAGAGCTGGAATTTAGCAGGAGTTATTGCATATTGCACTGTGAATCAGGAGATGGTTTTAATTTCACTTGAGAAAAGCCATGCTGTAGTTTGAACTTTAATTTGATATCATTAACTGTACACCATGACTAATGCTGAAATTCTAAGGGTTGTTTCTCATGGCCTCAGGCTTTACTCTCTAATGACCAACAGGCACTTTAGACTCTGTGCCATTCCTCAGATGTGCATGGGAAATGTAAATGTTACAAAGGCAGATTTAATCCTTCCGTTGTGTGATGGAAAACGTCTAAGGAGTTATAATGAAAAAACCCCACAGCCTTCTTACAAACCACTTTAATCACATTCTTTTCTCCAAGTTCAGGAAAATGTTATGAGATAGATGAGACAACAAGAAAGGTACCCTGCAGGGGATGACAGCACAGCACTCAAAAACCAGATATTGAACTTCCTTGTGTCACACTGTTCTGAGGTGTAAATGTGAGTAGCAGAAATAAAAGGCCACTACCATCAAGATTATAACATTAAGTGTCAAAGCGGAGACAGATGTAACTGTCTTGTTTTTATTTCTCTGAGGGCAAGGGGTTCCCTTCCAGATGAAGAAAAGCCAGACTAGGAGATTGACCCAGTACTCTCCTCTTCTCATATTAAATGGTATCTCTCATTCTCAGACCATTAGACCAGATAGTCCTGCTGACTAGCCACCACATATCTAGGACCATTATAGATGAGTTGAAGGGTGAAAGAAAAACCAGGACTTACACTTCAAAAGAAAATAGTGGAGGCAGAGTCAAAATACCAATAATAAATGCTGGTGCTTCTTTCAGTGTCAGGGTAAGAGACGTTGTTGCTTTACAAGTTTTCCCTTGCCATTTCATGGACAATAAGTATTCCACCTGCAGCGGACTTCTGTCAAGACTTTCCAGTTCAAATTCCGCCCTCCTTCACCTCTCTGAAGTGCATAAAAGCACAGCAACCTGCAGCACCAGGAGTTTTGTTATGTGACCTGGCTGGTGCTGGCCAGCCTTCCTCCTGCCCATGGCAAAACCTGACCTTTGCTACAGCATTTCTTCCCTGAGTGAGCCAGAGTTGCTTTAGCTCTCACTAGCTGGTTGTTTACAGGAGCTGGCTGTCCACAGCTGCACTGAAACCAAGAAGAGTTGTTTCTCAGCCCTTTTAAGCATCTGGTGGTGGCAATAACAATAACATCATTATTAAAGCAGTGGATGCACAATCTCTTGCTGTGTTTCACTGCTGAGATTACATAGTAAAATCACTTATTTATAGCAGTTTATTAAAGCTGTTGCAAGCTAATTTAAATTAATTCTGCTTGGTCATTCCTCGTCTAATAGCTATTGTTCATCACTGCTCAGGTAACTCAAACTCCTGGAAGCAGCCAAATATGATAACTTATAAATTTTGAAAGCTCAGTTATAGGTCATTGATTTGCCTTTTGATGTAAATTATTATGCATGTTACTGAGAGCATGAAAAATCTGGAAATAACGCTAAGTACCAAATGCCCTTTTGCAGCAAAGGGCTAGCTTCCCAACACAAGCATTTAACTGCACTGCTCAGCACAGCTGACATGTATTAATTCTTATTGATGGTCCCCTGGAAAACACAGAGAATTAGGGAACAAGTACAGACACAAAAATATCAAGCTGAAGTGCTGCTTTTGCTTCTTGTGTGTTGTCCGCAGGATGGTGTTTCTCTGTACCAATGTAATGGATGCTGTGAGAGAGAGGAAACGGTTTGAACAGCAGAAGTACTTATCCTGAGGAGCTCTGTTGTGGGATTTCTTAAAAGTGACTGACTGGAGAAGCTGCCAGCAACCAGAGAGGCAGGGAGGAAAAAGGATATTAAATTGCAGGAAGACACAGAGCCTGGGCTGCTGGCAAATGTATCACATAGAGACAACCCACAAACAGATGAAATGTGTCAAATAAGTGAGATTCATGGTGGTCAAATCCCTAACAACATTTGCTCACACACCAGATGACAAAAGGAAAAACCCTGAATGCTTATAATTGATCTCAGACTCACAACAAAACAGTAAAAAATCACACTTTTTTGTCATGTCAAATAATAGAAGATGCAGAAGGGGATGTCTAATGAGTTTGACACTCAAATGGCCTTTCCTGACTTTCTTCAGGAGAAGGTGGCATGTCTCAGAAGCTGCCTGGCTCATTGGGACAGACACTTTGTGGCTTCTGTTCTGTTTCTGTGTGAATGGAATCAAGACCAATGGGTTGCTCAGCGTTCTGAGATGTCTCTGTCATTTGTATATTTAGTGCAGGAGCAAAAAAATAACTAATTAATTCAATTTTACTTTAAATGTAGAGGCCAGCCTGGCAAGTGCGCTCTGAGCTGTCATCATTTGACTGAGGGACAGTGAACTTAGAGGATTCATTGTACAGGATACAGAAATTCTTTGCTTGTTGAACAATTCCAAAATAGTTATTCTTGACAAGAGGGCTACTTTTCTGAGTCCCCAGAAAAACTCAGGGATCACCATGGAGTTGGCAGATGCATCCAGAATTTGAGGACTGCAGAATTAACTTCAATCCATCTCTATTCTGTGGATAAGGATTGATTTATCTTGGACTATTAGAAAGAGCTCTTTAAAAACCCAGATGGAAATACATGATCCTGCTTTGCTCTTCAGAAAGATGTTTGATAGTAAAATAAAAATAAATTACTAATCTGTGTTAATATAAGATATGGTTTAAAGTAACATAAAGAGAAACAGCAAAGTTCTTGTGGATCTTTTAAGACAGATTTTGCTTTTAGTCACAAGTCCCTCCCATTACAAAACACAAGAATTACTAATTATGGTAGATCTAGGTGAAAATATAGTGGTCTGAGAAAGATACAGATCCAGCTAGCAGTGAAAATCAGGTCAAACTATTTTAAGTTCATTGTAATAAAGATGGGAAAATTTGCTGACGTACATTGCAATGCAGCACTTCACTGTGCACTCACCCTTCATCTGTTGTGCTTTAGCATAAGAGAGCAGCTGCTTCATATTCCTTCTGACTTTACATCTGCCTCTTGAAAGTATCTCCTGTACAGAGAAATTGTGTCCACATCTGAACTAGTTCCTGGTGCTGTGCTCCACACACCCAGCACATCGCTGTCTTCCTCTACTGCCTTTATGGGCAATGTTGTGTACTCGGTGTGTGCTCACTTCTTTGCAAAATTGTTGAGTGTTTGAAACTAAAGCAGCAGAGTGCAAAGCATAGGAAGTCGTGTCTCTGCCCATGGCAGTGGTTTTGGAACTTGGTAATTCTCTGATAAGCACATGGATCTCCCTAGTGAGATGGACAATGAGACTGTGAGAGCACTGAAAGGACCATAAAGTCATCTTCAAACAGGTCTCAATATGCTGAAAATCCCTTCAGTACGGTGATAGTCAGAGCTGGAATGACATGGTTAACCAGGCATGAGCCACAATTTTTTGAATAATCTTGTGAGGGATAGAGACCAATCAATCTAATCCAGTTTTGTGTAGGCAGTGGAAAACTTTTTCTTTGCTCAGTTGCAATGTTAATATTAGGGATTTGATAGCCAGATTCTCAGCTTTATTTTGACTTGAATTCTCTGCAAGGCACAGGATCTTTTTATAATCCCATTTTCTGGTGCAAATAAAAGAAGATTCTCCTTATTTCCTTTGTGTTAAATCTTGCTGGCCAGGCCAAGGGCAGCCAAAAACACAAGGAGGTGATGAGAAACTATCAATCAGGCAAGCAGTTCCAGAAATATGTCACTGTTGAGGTGGTCCCACTGGCTTTTAGTGTAATGCTGCAGTGGTGGTGACCCTTCCAATCTCTTCACATCTGTTGTTATCTTGATAAACTCAGCTGGAGAATGAGGAGGACAGTCCAGGGAGCTACAACGGGAACTTTAGTCTCTTAAAGTGCTGGGGCATGTTTGTCATGGCACTAACTGAGCAGGCAGTTTTCAATCTGCATTTGTAATAGGTGTACAGCAGTCTTTCCATGTGGTAAAAGTTGGAAACTGTTCATTCATACTTCACACAATTTTCTTCTGAATATCTGTCAACAGGCCAGAAAAAAAAAGGTACTCACAAAAAATAAGTAATGGCCAAAGTTATTCTCTTTGTTATGCATGTGTAGGTCATGTGCTGACATGCAAGGGATAAAAATATTCCAGTTACCCAGGTTCTCAGAAAGTCAAAGACAGATTCAGATACAGAAATTACAAGCTAATAAATGTTTAAGCTTAGCCAGAATGATTCAAGTTATAGTTCTGACATAAAAATTTGAGAAACTTCAAAATGCAGAAGGGTTTTAAATTTGGAGAATAAAATTATTTTTGCCTGGACTACATATAAAGGGCAATCTCCACAAATGAAGGGAATATTCAAGATACCTTTCCATTAATTTTTCTGCGATTACTTCCCATAATTAAATTCTGACTGGTTGTTAGGACACTACCAGCTCAGTTAATAAGCCTTCTTGCCCAAAATCCAGAGTATGGCTTTTATTTAAGAGTAAATGTGGGGGGAAGGGGGGAGACACGGGTTAAAAATCAAATCTCAACTTCCCAGTTCTTTTTCCTTTTTGATCCCAAGCAATTGCTTTTGGCTTCTCCATTTCTCAGTTTTGTTTGTAGATCTGGGCAAAAAACTGTGTTTGAGCCCATCCCCCGCTCTGCTTGATTTTGTGGATCTACTCACCTAACATTCAAGCTTTAGCACACCCAACTGTTCTGGCATCCCAGTGCAGCAGTGGCCCTTTCCTCTCTTTCACGTTTTTGAAGCAGTTTGAGGGATTTCATAAAACCCCTGTTCTGGCATCTCAGTGTAGCAATGGCCTTTTCCTCTTTTTCATGTTTTCGAATTCAGTTTGAGAGATTTCATAAAGCCCCTGAGGCATTTTCTTTCCTTGCTTCAAGCAACCCCATCTACGTTTCACTTATCCTAAGAGGCAAGGGTAAGCATTTACTCAAGACTTCAAAGGTTGTTTAAACAAGATCAGCAGCCTCTTTTTACCTCATGCATTAGACACAGAGGAAGCCTTGCTTTCCAGAGCCCTTGCTGACATTTCCCTGTCCCTCTGTGTCTCCTGGGGGGCTGGAAGGGCTGTCCCTGTTCCGGGAGTGACACAGCCCCGGTGGCACTGCCCCAGGAGCTGCGGCGCTGCCTCCTGCCCACCTCGCTGTTCTTCCAGCTAAGAAATTAACGAGTTAGCAAAGCCCAGCCAAAACCAGGACAGTGCCCCCTGCGAGACTGAAATGTTAATGGCTTAAATATCATAGTGAAGGACTTTTGGCCCATTATGGCAGAATTATATAAATAAACTGTGACCACCAAAGGCCACCCATCCCTGAACAGGCCTCCTGAGGGGAACCTCAGGCTGAGTTAAGGGTACTTGAGAAAAGATGAAGGTGACACTACCATCCAATTATCTCCGGTGTAGGGAGAAGTAAACAAGGCTGAGGGAAAAAGAATGGATCCAGGAGAAAGCCAAAACCAGCAGCTGTGCTGAAATCCATCCCCGGCTGGGTTCGGGGCAGGGAAGGCCACAGCCCCCAGACCCCTCTGCTGAGGGCAGCTTTGCAGCGCTGCCCACAGACACGGGAGAGTTTGGGAGTGTGGATGTGGGGCAGCTTCTGCTCAGGGGGACTGACACCCACCCTCCCTCACACCAGGCTCAGGTGTGAAGCCCCTCCCCAGCCCGGGAAGGTCACACTCAGGTGAGGCAGCTGAGGGGTGTCATCATCCATCAAAGCCCCTCAAAGCGCTCCCAGACTCACTGCTGAGGCCTTGCACCAGAGCACTGCACATGGTCCAAGTGATCCAGCAGATCCAGTCTGCTACAAGAGACTCTGTCAAACTTGCACCCCACACTCTCCCCTAGGGAAGGTACCTGGGCATTCCCACCTGGCCAGAATGGGAATTAACTCACTGAACCCTGTATTTTGTGGGACCCTCACCACCAAGAAGACCAGAAAGAATCAATGGGACACCATTAGGAGCCATGGAGTGGTGATATTTTCTACTCAATCTGTGTCTCTTGTCACTCTCTTTCTCCTCCTCCCCTCTCTCTCTCTCTCTCTCCCCTTCTGGCTCCCCGCACCACCCCTCTTACTACATTTACTGTTAAATAAAATCCATACTACTGACTTTGGCACAAAGTTTGCACCTTAATTCAGGCAAAGGCATCTCTCTAAAATTTTTAATGCTCAGATCTTAACATGGCCTCTTACCCAAGTCCTCCTGGGTAAGGAGAGTGTCTCCTCTGGACAGCCTGATTTTCCACCCACACAATCAACTTCTGAGAAATCTCTGACACCTTCAATGTCTTTGCAGCACGACCCATCAGCTGTTGAAAGCCAGACTGGGTATCTTGTCACTGGATGTGCAGGTTTGCCTGAAAATTTGATAGATGTTGGTAGAATCAAAGCTTTACTTTCCTCCATTCTTTCTGTGAAACCTAAATTGTTTTAAAGAAATGTTTCATGAGAATTTTATTCCCTTTCATTTCATTTATTTGAGTAACTTCTGGTCCTGATAGAAATGCACATTGAGTCTAGTGCATTATTTGTTGCAGCTTGGTTCAGCAGGAGTATCAGCTTTCCTTAGAAGCTTTGCTGCTACAAACAGCAGCAATGTTTTGTCTCTATTATCCACTTGTCAGGCCAGTGCACTGGTTTCTATCAGAGAAAAAATCAGTAATACAAATCTAGTATATCCCATGGTGAAATTATCTCACAGGATGCCGAAGCCAGAATGGGCCAGGGAGAACCTGTCTTGAAATAACCACTCTCTCTCCCACCTCTGATTTCTCCTTTGGCAGCAATGCTAAAAATCTTGTACAGAATGTGGGATTATCCACTTAGCTCTGCCTTTCCAGATCCCTGAGAAAATGAAAGCCTGCAATCCTTTAACCACTAACTTCGTGTAGTTCAGTGGTAGCTGTGACAAAGAAATTAAAAAACTTTTCAAAGAAAGGCGGATCTAATGGGCCATGTGGCCTTTCTCAAGAACTAACACTTAAATTCTTGGTAAAATGGCAGCTAGAAAACGTGAGAGACTTTAGAATTTATTTTTTTCTTCCAGATATATCCATGTGCTCACCAAGGTGCATCACCATATTTTTCCTTTTTTTCTGATATGTTGATAGGACATTTAACATATATGAAGAAAACATGTACCATCAGTAACTGAGCCTCTAGACCAAAGTGTTTCTATAGAACCCTCTAAAAACACCAGGGGTCTGCAGCTTCAGGGAAACTGCTTGGGCACTATCTCTCAAATACTGCTGATACTTTTTGGATGATTGAACAAAAACCACTTGAGCAGATGCCTTTCACGCTGGGCTTCTGCAAACATTTAGAAATGGAATACATACATTAGAAAACTAAAATAAATGGCTACATCAGAGCTTCTGCAGTGCTGCTAAAGTAGCAGCAAATCCAAGACCCCAGGTACCAGTGGCTGAACATGCCTATTGATACAATCTCTGTTAGTCCATTCAATCTTGAGAATAAAAAAAATTGGGCGTTTTTAAACATATGCACATAAACCAAGATAATTTGCATGGAGAATTAGAACACTTCAAGCACAGGCAGACAATATTAATTCAAATAAAACTGATACACATCATTGTATCCGGTGTTGTTAAGAAACAGGAATTAACTTGAAAAAAGGAACTTTCAGGAGACATGGAAATTCTGAGATATGCACAGTACTGAGGGTTATGTATGCGACAGCTCCATGGTTAACAGAAAGAAGAGACTATCCCAAAATGCCAAGTTAGCTTCCTGATGCAACCAGCTGTGGGGGAGGCTGCCAAGACCAGCAAATGCAGCTCACTGGGATAGGTACCCACATCTCAGCAGCTCCAAAGATGCCACCAAGGTGCACTAGGGAAAAAGAAGTGAGCAAAACTGACCTGGCTGGAAAGACATAGGTCTCTGGCTCTGTCACAGTGACTCAAAAGTTGGGGACAACTTCGATATTAAATATGGGCACTGTCAGATCAAGTGGTGCATTATTAGTACCACCAGGCTGTGTGTTGTCACTTACTGAGATTTCAGTGACGCAGAGCCTTGTCTCAGCAGTTTTTAGGGAGGAAACAAGATATTTCTGAGTCCTTTTTCACATCTGTAAGACCAGGATGAAATATTTTCTCATAGAAATTTCATAGCAGATTGAATGTTTGTGAAGTGTTTGTAAGATTTCAGAAGAAAAGCTCCACTGGAAGGTAAAATCTTGTTACTGTTTCTTTGGCTTCAATACTGCAGTGAAAGCCTGCAAGCAATATTGATGTTTGTAAAATTATCTGTGCTAGTTCTCAGCACTGCTGTCTGGGAGGCTCCAGAAAGTGCTAAGACCAGTTCATGGATCTGCAGTGATTCTCCAAAACTCATTTAGCGTCAAGCTTTTCACTGTGTCTCCCTGGAGGAAACCCTTAATTAGAAATTCCATTCAGATATGCTTTTTAATCATAACTATTATTGTGTGGATTTTTTTTCCTACTATCCTATGCCTGCCATTTTTTCACTCCTTGCATTTTAAGCAGTAAGACAAATTCCAGTGTGTTTCCTAATCGGCAGAAATTTGAATATCAATTAAAAAAATCATTTATGTCAGTCAGGATTAATTTTTCCCTACTAATTTAAAAATCATTGCTTTTGCAATGTCAGGCGAAAGCTTATAACCAACTAAGTTAAAAATACTTGTGCTGGGGATAGCTTTTCTGAATTTTACATAGCTGCATACAAGTGAAAACCAAAATGCAGTGATTTGGGTTTGCACTCAGATAAGCAAGTACAAAACTTGGCTGCACGAACGTTTCCACTGACTTCATGGAGACCAGCTCTGCTTAACTTGTAATTCACTGCTGGAGCATTAAGAGACAAGTGCATAATTTAATTGACAGTTTTCTTCCAGTGACATAAAATCCACGTATTTTCCAAAGCAAATCACTTCAACATTAAAAGGGAAATGATGGATTTCTTTATTCATGTCACTTTTAACTTTGAAAATGCTTTCTACTCCCCTACAGAGAAAGGCTAAGAGAATTGGGATTGTTCACCCTGGAGAAGAGTAGGCTTCAGGGTAACCTAATTACCTTTCAGTCCTAAAGTGAGCCTGCAAAAAAGATGGAGAGAGACTTATTACATACAGTGGTAGGACAAGGGGAAGTGGCTTCAACCTGAAGAGAGTAGTTTTAGATTAAGCAGGAAAAACATCTTTACTGTGAGGGTGCTGATGTACTGTAACAAGCTGTGCAGAGCAATTGTAAATGCCCCACCCCTGGAAGTATTCACGGTCAGGTTGGATGGGGCTTTGAGCAACCTGGTCTGGTAGCAGATTGCCTGCCCATTGAAACCAGATCTGTAAGGTCCCTCCCAACCCAATCCATTCTGTTATTCTATGGTTCTGTGATAAAATACTTAAACTGGCCAAAGTTAGGAATATAGATACTCAAACAGCTTGGAAGCCTAAAAACACATTCTCAAAACTGCAAGCAACAAATGTTGCCTGCACCAAAAAGCAAACCCTGCTCATGCAGCTTGAAACATGGTTCTGAAGGTCTGTACGCCTGGGGCTCACGTCAGGGCTGAGATAAGCCACTAAGCTGTGTTTTCAATTTTGTATTTGAACTCCTGCTGCCCCTGGAGTAATAGCTTCAGTGAAGCCTCAGATGTGATTTTCAATATAACCCAGTGTTTTTAAACCTGCAAAGGTGTTGAAGAGGATCTAAATTTGAGGAGCTTGTACACTTAGAAAATCAACTCAAGAAATTACTAAAGCAACAGTTTTACCTCAGACTTGTGATGGGAAGAAAGCAACTTATTAGGTGTTCAGAATACTGCATAAGTTACATTTTAAAAAGTGGATTTTTCTAAATCTGCTCAGCTGCCCATCACACTAACAGCAGCAATCACACGAGGAGCCTGGTTTGTGTATATTCCTTGCATGTATGAAAACAAAAGAAAGAATGAACATGATTGTGCAGCAAATCTTTTGTTAGCACTTGAGCTCCTGAGTGTGCAGGTAACAAGATTACATATAATACACCTGCGTCTTTAGTCAGTTACTGAAATTTTGTCTGTGAAGTCCAAAAATGGTTTCAGGAAAACATAAAACAAACTGCACTAGGGGATATGAATTTGTTTGGAGGGTTTTATTCCATTGTATGGAAAGCACTGTCTATTGGTTCAGTCAGTCTATTTGAGAAACTCCAGCTGTTCTGCAGCGTGAAAAATGATGTGATTACTGATGCATGCAGTAACTCTCATGTACTTCCAGCTGCCATCCCCTGCCAAGGTGCAGGGGGGCTGTAGTCTCTCTTGCACCTGATGCACATCTTGGAGCAGGAAAAATGTTTTCCTGCACAGCTTCTTACCGGCTCTGGCAGTACCATTCTTGCAGGCAAATTTTTCTGTGCCTCCTGCATCTTGCAGTTCTCCTTTGTGCTAAAGCTGCCTTGAACCAACTGCATGGTTTTATCACACCTACTGCCATGGCTGGGGACACTGTGTTCCCTCCCCACTCCACTTCTGTTCATCTCTGTCATCTGATTTCCTTCAAAAGCTCTTTTTAGAAGTTTGCTTAGCTTTCTGCATTTCACTGAGTCTCCTAATCCAGTAATGTCTGCTGAGAATATGGTATCCTGCCTGATCATTTATGAATCATTTGCTATACTGGGAAATACCATTTATGACACTTTCTTCAATAACTTTATTAAGGTATTTAATTTTTAAATACTTTTAAAACCTCCTGAATTATCTACAGTCATTTCCCTCAGCTCTCAACAAAATCAATCATGGATAACCCAAACCCACAACTCATATCCACATCTGGTTTCTTTCCTGAATGAATTTCTCTCGACTTATAAATCACATTACCCGAGAAGTGATGCTGAAAATGAAATGTGAAGTCACCTGGTAACTTTTGTAAGTTTATATATAACGAGAAATCTCATGTTGCCCATTTTTGTTTAAAACATTAATTAGTTAATTTTAATAATAAAATTTTCTCTTAAGACCACAGTTTGGTTCAAAGATAATTAATTCAGCTTCTAAGCTGTTGTTTTTTTATTAAAAATATTTATAAATATATATATAAATCTTTGGATTTCTGATACTTTTAGCTATCCCATAGTAGCAGAAAGTGTCACCAACTTGTCTATTAATCTTTCAAAATAGGTCTAAAAATGCTACTCCTAAGGAATTGATAGACAAGAGCAGCTAACTTAGCAAGGGCACGTTAATTGGTAAGTGGAAATGTAGCGATTGCCCTAGAAATTAACAAATCTCTATATCCCCTCACTCCACCCCTAAGGCCTTAGTGTTTGAATAATTTTGGCAAGTATTACTTGAAAATGTTGCCCTTTATTGCCATAAGGGCATACAATAACTACAAACACCTGTTTTAATACAGCCTCCCAAGAGAGTGCATTTTCTAACACCCTCTCATTTTAAGAGCTCTCCCCAGACATGAAGAACTGTTTCAAAAAATAATAACTGCTTGTGAAACTGTCAGCAAGCAAAGCTGAGCACTGGGTTTAGTTTTCACTGTTAACTGTGGACTCATTGGAAAAGGTAAAGATCCTTGACAGCGGGCTTCCAGTTCTCTTATCCTGCTTTAAAGTATTTCCACGGATGCATTATCCCTGGCATCACCACTTGGTTGCTAAATGCATTTTTCCTCCTCAAATATGTGACCAGTGAGAAAAGAATCTGAAAAGGAAATGCCTTGCTCCCTGACCAGTGCTCTGTTGCCTGTCACTGGCAGGAACAGCACTGGCTAAGGCTAAGACTCACCAAGTTGAAAACAAAAATTGTTTTTATAAGATTACTGAGGTAGTGCAGCTGGAAATGCTCTTCAGCATCAGGCAGCTGTCCTTTGGCAATAGTGCCAAGACACACACTGTCAGATGTATTTAATATTTGGCAATCATGGCTGAACTACCAGGATTGTAACCCAGTCAGCATTTACAGATCTAGCTCTATTTGAAGTCAGAGGTGACATTCTTACACTTGAAAAACTCTGATTATTCATCAAGACAAAGCTAAGCAACTTGTATGGTGAGTGGCCAAGTTTCTTCCTTGTAATTCTCTTCAGACACAAAAGACTTGGTGGTATAAAATCTCCTTGCCAGGCAGCGAGTGGCCTCCTTTTACTACACGCACCATGTCATCAATGCTTCATGCATTCCTGCATGAAGAGAGACCCTTGCTTTCCATGGCTGTATGCCAAAGCAGTAAATCTAGATCTTCCCCATGCTTAAAATCTTCCCAGTTCAAATTACAAAGGCCTTCCAACAGGCATTGATTGGAAGTCAGTTTATAGTATGAGGCAGTGTTCTCTTCTGAGATTGCAGTACCAGTTGCTTTGGTATAATGTATATGCTGTGGTGAAACACCACCTTGCTGTTACTGGGTCAGGCACACAGATTATGCCCTTAGCTTTACTTCTGTGAGCTACAGCTAGATGTTAGTGTCACTACAAGATGTTGGGTGTAGAATTCAAGCAGTGCATGTAGCCAAGGGAGGAGCCACCAGTGCTGATCAGAAAAGGCTTGAATTCTGCTTTCCCTGGTCCTGGCATGTCAGCACCACTTCGTGGTGCCTAAAGGGAGCACATGACTGGATTTCCTAAATACTTCTGAATAACAACCCTGCATAACCTTGGCTCCAAGTAGAGTGGTCCTGTGAAAGTCCGTCTGGGAAGAGTTACACTTCTGCTTAAACATCAGGGAGTCTGCACATGAGAATACAAGCCCAGAAGTGCATTCCTCTATCCTCTGCAAAGACACAGGGATGCTGGCAACAAGTGAGGAAATGATAGCAGATAATGAAGCTGGGGATATGAAGAAGTCCAGTGCAAGTAGAAAGCCCTTGTAACTTTCTTAATATTTTGACTGTACCAAACTGGCATCTCTGAAAGAGAAGTAAAAATTTCCTGCCCCTGCAGAGCTTAGTGCTAGTGAGTGTTACTGTGTGCCATTAGTGCTGTCTTAATGCCAGCAGGCTGGGACATAAAGGAAAAATACATACAAAGAAGCAAGATCAGAGCAGCTGGTGCTGAGTCACAGCAAAGTTCAGCAACACTGAAATGCTTAACCTGGGAAGAAATTCTTGGAGCTTTTACTAAATTCAAGGTTTTGTTCTTGCATGAAGCCAGCTAAGAAAAGGCAAGTTCGTGCCTTGCAGGAAAAGCATGCATAGAGTCAAACCTGGGACAGGAGGAAAAAAAGGCACCAGTCTGGAGCCAACTCAGCATGTTCAGTAAAGTTTTCCAATATGTGAAGCAGAGAGAAAACAGTCTGATAACCATCTACTGTTGCAGCTGGCAGGTGCATTAAAACTCACTTTCATTCCACAAAGGGAAACAGAGCCACTGTTTGGTGACTGGCATACTGGATTATTTTTGCCTCTAGCTTTGCACACAAAATCAATTGAAGTGTGGAAAAGAACCCGAGTACGGGAAAGTGAGCCAATACTGTCAGCACAGAATAAATGATGCAGTGGTGGCAATAACAGAACTTTTTCTGCAGAGAAGATATTTATGAAAAAATGCAATTTCCTCTTTCAGTAAAGGCGAGTTGGTCTGCAGAAAGATTGTGTGAACTTCCCAGCTCTCAATTACATATTCACACATTTGTAAAGTTCCAGAAACACTTTATTTAAAAATGGAGTTGTAAATGCATATAACAAAATAACATACATAATAAATGTAACAAAAATAAATAAAGAGAACATGTCCATACAAAATAATAACATAGTAATGCAAAATGTTTATTACACAACATAAAGGTAAAAACGCCTGAAATAACACAAACAGAATCTCATATGAAGAGCCTGCACCTTTAATCCTTCCTAGCCATCTCCTACTTTCCACTTCAAGCTGCAGAAAAATTATGTTCCCAAGCATTAAACAAAAGAAGGAGTTATGGTGATGGTTTGGTACACTCAGTTTTCAACACCTAGCTCTAGTTTCCATTTATTTTTGCCCTTCTGCACCTTCAAAAATTTTCCTGTAGCCTCGGTAAACTAATGTCATTCAGGCTCCCACAGTTAGCTGGAGTAGAGCGTATTGAGTCATACATGAAGACTGTTTGCTTTTAATTTTTTTTAAAGAAAATATGAAATCCATTATACAACACATTAGTGGTTTTGTTTTTACATCTCTACAAAAAAAGTTTTTGCATCTTTATTAACTGGTCCAACTTTTACTGATTTCTGAAAGCCTGTACATTTTAAAAGCGTACAGAAAGTAGGTTTTTAAAAACAAATCTCATATAGGATTATTGCTGAAATATTAAAGACCATTTCATAAAAGCTGCAAAACTGTATCTTTAACCTTAATATATAGAGACTGATGCAAACATAAGAAAATTCCAGTCTATTAGTTACATTTAACAGAAAAAACATTCCTCCAAATTACAGTGTTCTGGAAATACAAAGTAATTTACTTTAATTTTTTTTATTATTTCCAAATGTTAAGTTACTGGGACAACTGATAAGGAAAATAGGCTTATATAGGAAACTTTCAATAGACTTGCTTTTCAGTGGTATAAGCAAAATGTCCATGTTAGCAGTCGTCGTCCAGAATCCTTTTAAATATGTAAGACAGGGACAGCTTTACTAGCAAAACTACAGGAAAATATACAGAAGCAAATAAAATAATTTACTTGGGAGTGCATCTGTCGATCGAGCAAATCGTGACAACTCTATTTCCAAGTTCCCTAAAGAAAATTTTACATCTCATGATCATTCCAAATTAACAGTAATTTCTTCTGTAAGCTTACGTTGCATTTGGATTGGTGAGAGCCCATTTGCCTCAATATTCTTTAATATGTCCCACATTGCTATACGTTCAAATTTGTTTCCTAGTTAGTTTCAACAAAGATTTGGACAGAAATATGAAATACTTCTACTTTCATTAACATCAAAAAGACTTTTGAAGAAGATCAAAAAGTGCCAAATAGTCTTTTCAGAAGGTGGATTAAAACACTGTAATGATAATACAAGGACAGTATTATCAGTTTTCTATGTACACGAAAACACTGCTTGCTGTTCAACGATATTGATATGTTCACCTACCACTCCCAGCAAATCTTAGTGCAAACATAACATGTGAACTTATTTGTAAACCCCAAGACAATTTACGCAGCAACAAGGTTACATAAACCACAGAACTGTTTGAGATTTTCCAGTACATGAAAATGAATGCTTTCTGAAATCTGTCTTACTTTTGCAGTAATGTGTCATTGTAGTCAAAGATAATGTTTCCTATATAAATCATCTAATTCAGAATCAGATGTAACCGTTCAACAGTTCTGTACAAGCTTTAGAGGAGGAAGTATGTTCATCAGAGCAGCTTGGCAAAGAGATTTGGGGTTTTCAGTAAATGTTAGACTGCTTGCATGGCTTTTAAAAAGAAAGAAATCTATTAAGGGAAAAACTGCTGATATAATAATTCTTTTGCAAAGCACACAACCACAAAGGGCAAACCTGCCACAATCTGCTTTCCTACACTGGTATCTATGCATACCTTTATGATTTGAAAAGGATTTGTGTGACAATCAAAGCATCACAATTAAAGAAAACTGGTTTAATAAAACAACTGCTGTTTGACCAAGCCTTTTGTTTTTTAATTATAAAAACAAACATTATAAGTTTTCCTTGATTTCTAAACATTCCACATGAAAGGTTTTTGTATCAAACACTGAGATGTCACTCACGCAGCGTGGCATCTTCTTCTTCCCCATCTGGGTTAAACCTATTGAAATGGATGCTGAAATCTGCCTCGGATTCAGCATTTTCCAACTCAGCTGCCACGGGGCCGGTGGCGGGACGAGCAGCCCGAGCCTCGGGCTGGCAGTTTGGCTGCGCTGGCAGGCGGGGGCCTTGGGAAACAGGGCTGGACTTCGGCTTCGGCTGAGCTGGTAAGATGGGGCTGCCAAATCCCAAGTTGCTCAGAGCATCCAGGGTACCATCAGGGTCAATCATGGCATTAATTGCTAAGCAATCAAAAAGAGACGAGGATAGGGAAGAAGCCATAAAAAATACGATTTTCTGTTACTATAAAAATACGGAAGTCCTTATCTCACACTTTTATTTTTATGATGACAGATGTGAGTTTTTATGTGTGCTGCCCATGAAAAAGAAATGGTGTATCTAACATAGATGTAAACTGATACATATATTCAAAAGCAGTTACATATATTAAAACTTTAGCTGAAATGAAACTGCACAAACTAAACATGAACTGATGTATGGGCAGGAAACAGAGATGATAAATCATCTATGATTAGGTTATAGTGACTGAAGGAAGGTTTTAATTTAAGTGGCTTTTCCTTCTGATGTTACCATTATATTATGCTTTGCTCCACCCTACCCCCAGAAAATAGAAAATAGATGTTGATTTCGTTCCATGATTGAATGAAATTTGTATAAAAGAGCAGTCATTTATCCACATAGTGAGGGCAAACTGAAGTACCTAGTATTGTCTCATTTTATTATACTATTAACATATTTGTCACATTTAACTGAACTTCTCTTTTTTATTTCCAAAAATGTACTAACATTTATTACTAATTTGTCTCTAAAGGTGGTTAATGACTCCTCCAGAAACATTCTTTTTAAAAAATTATATGCTCTTGGATTAAATCTGAATACTAAAAATAACAAATATAGGAAATTTGCAAACTAACATCATGATGATAAGCAGGGACCACTAATCCCATATAAAAAGATATGATCACTCTTCTGCTTTTAAAAAAAACAGCCATGTTTGCTTATCAAATGTATCAGCAGTTACAATAATGTACATAACTGATACTGTGAATGTATTTTAATAAATCACAGTAACTTTGTTTCATGTTGTACATACACACATATAGATATCTATTAAAAAATTGAAGTAAGCAACCATAGAAGAGAGAAGTGAAAAAATATTTGTACCTTGCAGCTGCTTCTCAACTCGTTTCAGCTCCTGTAAGATTGATGATATTTCCTAGAAAAGAAACAAGCATGCTTCATTATCATGGAATTGGAAGAGGTTGGAAGAGACCCTTAAGCTTTAAGTGTGGCTGTCCACCCAGCACTGCCACTGTAACTCCTATACCACTAAACCATCATCCAGTGCCAGATCCAGATGCCTTCTGAACATGTCCAGGGATGGTGAATCCACCACCCCTCTGGGTCATCTGTTCCAATACTAACAGTGAAAAATATTTTTCTAATATCTAATCTGAATCTTTCCTGTCCCAGCTTAAGGCCATGATGGAAAAATAAAGGAAATTTCCAGTATGGAAAAAGAGATTTAAACTACCTCTCAGGAGTGAACAATCCCCCTCCCAAACCTGTCCAATTGCATTATGCTATTTGGATTGTCTCGCCTGGCATCAAGAACATCCTTGCTGGTGGTGGCCCAGCCATGGGTGGCAGTGCTGGAGGCTGGAGAGCCATGTCCCACTCAGAAACAGAGAGGCCTCTGCACCAACTGCCTGCTACCATCCTCATTCTGACCCTTGCTCATCTGCCTGTGCCACCTCTGCTCAAGCACAGACTTACAGACACCACAGCTCTGTAGAGATCAGGCAAAGTAACACAGCAGACCTTGAAAGGGAAGTGATAGGATAAACTCAGTATTAAATGGAACAGAGCCATTTATAAGGTTGTAGAGATGTGAGTCAGTCAGTGAGATGATGGCATCAAGGTTCTGTCTGCACCCATTGGCCCTGTGCCCATGAGACCCTGCACAGCACCCCAGTGCTTAGCACTCCTCTGCCTTACACATTTTTCTCCACTGTGCTGCACTGCTTGCTAACACAGACACAGTCACAGCAATGCACTCAGAAACACAGCATTGATTAAATGTACCCCATCTTAAGCTGCAGGACCACAGAATATATCCTGAGCTGGAAGGTGCCCACAAGGATGATTGAGTCCAACTCCTGGCCCTGCACGGGACATCCCAAGAATGTGCCTGAGAGCATTTTCCAAAGGGTACTTGAACTCTGGCAGGCTTGGTGCTGTGACCACTTTCCTGAGTAATTTCTCTGGTTATAGAATTAGCATATTTATATTAGTATAAATATGTAAATCCTACAATTGAAGGATCCTACATGGAAGAATAGTGTAAACCCAGCTGCTGAGAAGAGCTGTCAGTGGTATTCTAAAGCTGAGAATTTTCAAAGACACTGATTTCAGGAAACCATTAATCCATTTCAGAAAGCTGCTCTGTACTAAGTACTGTGATTTTCATGGGTGGCAAAGAGATTGATTATCTTTATGAAGTCATTATCTTTAAGCTGATTTCTCAACTGAGCTGGACATAAATGTTCCAAGGAGAAAACAAGCATCACTTACAACTGTCCTCTTAATTTTTGGTGTTCTGTGGTAAAAGAAGGCACTGCATTTGAACATATTGCTCTGAAAACTAAGCAGAAGCTTGAAAATTAGTGCATAGACAAAAAACCCTGAACAGCCCATAAGCTTTCAAGCAGAGTGAAATGCTTTAGCAGACTGAAAAAAAATTCAGTAAAATGGTGAACTTAGGAATAAATATACAACTAACTTTTTTTTTTTTAAGAGTACCTTAAACCCCCATATTTAGTGCACTTAGAATAGAAAACACTATATTTGGATCTTATTCTGGACAGGGATAAGAGAAAATCTTTATATTATAATATTTCTAAATTAGAAACTTGCATTAGGAACTTGCTTAATTAAATTTTTGAAAAACCTAACCAAAACTATCAGCAGATCTATTAAAATTGTAATATTGAGTTACTAATGATTGCTCTTGATAAATACACCATTCTGCAGAAATTACAGGCCAAGTCTTCTACACTTCCAGGAAAAATCAGTCTGGAAGAGTTTACTAACTGATGATGAGCTAACAGAGAGGTTCTAGCCTGTTCAATGCCAGAGGAAATGTATTCATATTGAGCAGTTTTCTCTCCCACAAAAAAACCTGCCTCTGTAAACAGATATTTTTAACAGCAGACTCTGCAGATGGATAATGTAGCTCGACTCTGCCTGCTGTCTCATGCAAGAATGTTTTTCAAACCCTATGCTCTGTGTTTAGAAGCAGAGGAGAAACATACTGAGACACAACATGTGGTCTGTCCCCTCACACTGTCACACAGTCTGGTCTTAAAATGTTCTGAATAAGGCCATAAACCATAGCTGATTTAAGTGATTAGGCTATTACATAAAACAGCTGGAGTTCAAGTGGGCAACCTATGGTTACCACTTCCAGACAAAACCAACAGGATTGTTTTTCCCTGAAAAGTCTTTTTATCACAATGTGTCTATGGATTATTTCCATCACATGTATTAAAACACAATTTCTCTAAATAATAATAACCAGTATTAATAGTGTTAAGTATTACATATTAAGAATTAATGATTAGCAGATAAAGTAGTTTTTAGACCGTAAAACAAGTTCATTAAAAGCAATCTAACATTCAAACTAATGGTTGTTACCTTCTGTTAAACAAACATACTGATGGTCTATGTATAGTTTGAAACCTTTTACTGCATTCTTTATCTGAAAATTTCCTCTGAACAATGACGCAATGTGCAATGAGACAGTAAGTCTTAGTAATTATTGAAAATTAAGTTTATTCTTGAAACATACTTAATCTCTAAATAAGGGCTTTTAAAGATTTTTGTCCTTATGCCACTGAAAACACCACATTCCTCTACTGATTACTTAGCCATGAGAAGAGCAGCATAATCAGTCCCAGAAAAGGTAACTACTCTTACCATGCTTGATGTTTTCACAATAGGAACTTCACTTTCAGCTCGTAACTTGCTTTCAATTTCATCCCAATTTCTGTCTTTGTCCTTAAATAATATTCTAGAAAGAAGAAATCCAACGGTATGTTTTAAATAGGAAAAAAAACCCACAAAATAAACAGAAAGATTAAATAGCACAATAGGAGATAACAGCATAAGGAGTAGTAAATGAAAATTAAATATAAAATCCTGAAAGCTGATGGAATCTAACCTAAAGTTTAAATTTCCAGGGAAGCATACAGGCTTTCAGCAAAATCACTACTATGGACATTAAAATAGCAGTTCTGTAACTAAACACTTGCTTATGGTATATATACAGACAGAGCTGATTCTTTCCTCCAGCACTGACACATTTTTTTAAAAGCCAACTATTTTACTGTAGTGAGAAAATTCCCCATTAATACTGCATTTTACAATAACAGCAAAACATAAGATAAAGAAATTTAACTTTTACATTTGTATTTTATATTAATAAAAAATGAAACACTTTAGGAAATTAAAAAATAAATTTCCTAGAAAAAATTTTTCATTGAAAAGTCTCAATATGTACATTATATATATATATTTTCAAGTAGTATGAGTATCACTTGTATTACATGTTTAAAGAGGTCACTTGTAATTGTAAAACCCCAAAGCATACTGGGAGATTCCCATTTCTTATGTTTTGCTTCCCTGCTTGATAAAATTTTTGTTTTCATTGTCATATAATAAACATAATTTAAACTTTCTTCATTGGCGCAATTGGAAAACGAAAAAAAAAAGCAATGTGCAGATATTTAAGATCTGTGAAGTGACAATATGATGACATAGAGGAGTCCAAATCCACTTCTTCTCTAATTGGTATTTCAGAGTTAAAAGTTCAAAAATAGCTGCAGTAATACTGCTAAGCAAACAAACCACTCAATTTCAAATCATGGTCAAAGAGCAGTATATTTAAAAGAAGCTATTACCGTAACTAGGTCTCTGAAGAAGTAATTTTTAAGTTGGAAGTTCGTGATACAGTGAATGTCACAAATACTAAGAATTTGAAAGAAAGATGAGCCTTAGTACTGCATTTCTGTTCACCCTTCTTCACTTACGTATATCCTATGGGAAATTTCCTTCTTCATTACTACCCCATCAAGAATACATAATTTTGCAAAATATGTACCCTGCCTTATTTTATCAGTACACAGATGTCTGTAGACAACTCATCCAGAAGCTGCCTTAACTCTTCTGCCTTTGAGGTCTTCATTCACTGCTGCTTTGAAACATATTTATGCCAGAGGTTTCACTATGAGGAAGTGCTACTTTGATGACACAATGTCATGGGATGGAGGCAAGTGACCACTTCTGCCAGACTTGGGTGTATTCACATACAAAGCATACAAGGAGTAAACAGTAATACATACTTTTTCTTGGGGAAGGAATAAATAAATTAAAAGTAACCAGAACTGCAGTGAAGAAAGCACGAAACACGTCATTGCCTTAACTAGAGTCATCATCTTTTGAAAAAGTTCACCATCAGAGGTCTGGCAAATTTTTTGTGTGTTCTGGGAGGGAGTGAAAGAGCCTGCAAAGCCATACAACTTGGATATCAGAAATTTCAAATATAGTGGAAAATATAGTACTTGCTGATCACTAAGGAGTTAAAATATGCATTAAAAAAAGAAGAAAAAATAAAGCAGAGACAATGAAGTCCTTTAGGGGATCACAATTTTAAAAAAAAAGCAACTTCTGGAAATATCTGATTCAGTATACAGACAATCTTATGCAGCTATAATTTCTCTAATATAATAGCATTTATATCACCCTGGAAATCAGCAGGAACAAAGAAAATAAAGCTCTATTTAGCAGTAAACAGCACTAGCAGAAAAAAAAGTTATTGTGATATTGTGTGATTTTTCATTTACCTTAGTGCTGGTTCTTTTAAAATTATTCTATCCTGATGTATGTGATTAGTGCCTTTACTTCTGTATGTGGTGATTTTAGAGCTAATGTTCTTACTTCTCTTCTAAAATTTAAAAGGTTCTCATTTCATTGGTCACTTTATTAAAAAACAATGAAACAAAAGCATTAATTAGAAATTTTGAAACTGTTATTATTTAAACAATAAAATGGACAGCCAATTTGTTTTTACTATAAACTTAGGAAGCCTATTTCCTTTTTTACTTCATCTTTGAGAACTCTTCATTCAGCTATTTTTAACTTCCTGGGGAGGGGAGTCATCATCTCTGTCTTCTTTGCTCTTCCTCTTTCTAACCATATTTTTCAAGTTAAAAGAATATATTTATAAATGCCTGTTGCTTTCCTCTCCTGCTTTTCCCTACTTTTTGAGGCAAACCTTACTTGAAGAACATATGAAACACACAAT
The DNA here is from genome assembly GCA_013397075.1 of Rhabdornis inornatus. Classification (NCBI taxonomy): domain Eukaryota; kingdom Metazoa; phylum Chordata; class Aves; order Passeriformes; family Rhabdornithidae; genus Rhabdornis; species Rhabdornis inornatus. Next base: position 143,862 of record VWZS01007269.1, read on the forward strand.
TCTGAACTTTGTATTATGAATTTCCTCTTATACTTGTCAACCAAAGTGGTCACCAACTGGTTGTACACTCACATACTCAAGTCAAATGGAACTGTCAGTAGAGCAACATGTTACCATTTTTGACATGTCTACACTTTCTCTTAGCTACTATGATATCTTATGAAGGAATCTAACTTTTTAAGCAGGAATTTTCAATTAAAAATGACAGATGCCTACATCCGTTGTTTTAGAAGTCAATAGGGATCACATTGCCTCCAGAGCAAGCTGTTTTTTCAGAAGGATTTACTGAAACAGCTTTCCTCTGTTCAATTTTTTTTTTCTTTGTAAAATGCAAAATCCCTACAACAACTTGGCAGACCTACAGGGCCCAATTTTAGAGTTCAGCAACATTTAACCTTATCTTTTAAGGAAGGGAGTTTTACAAGACTTGCACAGAGGTTGTGCAGATTTTGCAGAGTATTGCATATGTTGGAACAGCTCCTCTGCTGGATGTCCTGTGCATGTAAACTTTCCTGATATTCCTCTTCATATAAAGTGAAATAAACAGAAGGAATAATGAAAAAAGTATTCATTCCAAATCCTTTAGAATGCTAAAAATGCCATAGGTAACAGTGTTTTTTAAAAGGCAATTTTCTACTACATACATTTCTTCTGTGACTATTATACATATCTTTTTTACTGCTGGGAATGTTGATGGGAACAGACATTTTCAGCAATAACAGCAATTTTTAACAACCCACCTGATTTTGCCAGCTGTTTTGTCTATGGATTGTCTTATCTTGCGAGAAAACTGGAAGACTGAGGACAACAGCAAACTGTCCCCCATAACCTGCAAAAAGTTTTGAATGAAAAAGGATATCATTCATTTAATAGTAACAATTCCATATATTTTGGTATTGTTAACTATAAAAGATCTTACTTATGTTTTAATTAGTATCATATACAATGATACTTGAACATTTTGCCAATAAAATAACACACAATTTTTTCCAATATTATAGCCACCTGCTAGAGGTAGGAGAGACAGGATAATGTCTGGAATATTAAGTGGGGAGATAATTGTAAAAGCTTAAAATTGACACATTCTTAGAGAGAATCCTGGTGTGTGCTCACTTCATCTCTGCTCCAAGTCCTTCTGCGGGTAATTGTTGGGGGATCGAGGGCCTCTGTCAGCTGAGGTCTGGCATCACTAGGCCGACCATTCCCTTCCGGGGGTTTCGCATGCACTATTGGAGGGATTTTTCTAAAATTGAGACTTTCATCAAATACTCGGTCCACCAACTGCAGGATAAAAGAAAAATGAAGTTCATGAAATCTACTGGATACATCCAAAAATCAGATTACTGGGGTTTTTTGTCCTGTAACAGATTATAAAATGCCTAGCAAATAATAATCATTCTGTTGTCTTCTATAGTATAAAATGATGCATCTCTTTACTTAAGAATATCTTGTACAAATGAACAAGATTTGTTTTTTTTTAAAATACTAGACATACATGGCAAATTTAGACTACCCCACTGAAATTCTGCTTATGGGCAGGTAACATAATAGCTACCTATAAACCGGTACTGAATAATTTTTTCCTTTGATTAATGGAACATATCTGTGGAATTAAGAAGAGTACTCTGAGATTTAGGGTCTTTTTCCAAATTAGTCATAGTGTTACAAAAAGAGCTACACTACCTAAAGGAGATACTGCCACCTGCAGTATGTACACGATACACCGTATTTTTTGAAGAAGAATATAATAATTTAATAATGAAAAAAAATTGGAGTGATCTAATTGGATCTGATAAAAAGAGCATTTTACTTCATTAAAGTTTAGCCACAGTCTGTAAGAATTAAACCCACAATCTATGTGAGTGCATTTATAATTTTTCTGAGTACCCAGATCACAGATTTCTTATTGCTGTTTATATCTTTTTTTCCACAGAAAAAGACAGTATTAAACTAACCACAGTAAACTAGTGTATTAACCAAAATTTATGCACACAAAAATGAATAAAACACATTTTGAAAGGAATACTATGAAGAAAAAAATGCATTAAACATTTACAACACATTATTATGGTGAATTGTAACATGGTAGAAAGTGGTGATCTAAATTCAGATTAACATGTTTACCAGCATTAGACCTGTGATGGTTACTAGAACACATTAGTCAATATATTCATAGAACAGCACACCAGAGGTAAGCAAAGAAAATAAGAATTATTAGAAGCATAAAGCAAACTTATTTCAAGGCAGTTTTTGACAATGTTATTAAGAAAGAAAATCTAAAGTTAACTGATGGTACCTAAGTATTTCAGTGTTCAGAAGATGGAAATTTTATGTCACCTGTAAAAAGAGGGACTTTTTTTTTAATATCTAAGTAAGGAATTAAATGTATACATTTATATATAGTTGTGCATACACACTAGTATCTTTAAATGCACTTAGATACCATCCAATAGTATCTAAGGCTACAGACAAGCAAGAAACAAATAACTATCTTGTCCTATGTTTCGTGGAAAAAAAGAGACAGACAGATAGTATGCACCCTTTTGACAAGCTGTGTTCACAAAATAACTTCGGGGTTGTTAGTTGAAATGTAAAGGAACTTCAAATCAAAAAAACAATGTAGAGATCATGCATACGGGTTGAGTGGAAGTAACTAAAAAGGCTATGCAAAATGCTAAAAGCAAAATAAATAAAGAAAAGGAAGAACCTTATGCATTTCTCCATGAAGATCTCCTACCTCTTCTCTAGTGTCTATGGCAGAGCCAGGGGTGGTGGCAGCAGTGCTTACTGTGGTACTGGGGGCAGTGCCTGATGAAGTCACTGAATCTATCTCTCCTGCTACATCGTTGATTTCCCGTGCGATGAGAGCCAGATCTTGACTGATCCTAGTAATAAAGAGAGTGTTACATTCTCCCCTACAAATACTTTTGGGCCAGTAGAGCCCAATCTGCAGCCTTTGAGGTTGTAAGTTCTAGTTCCTGAAAACGGTGCTATGAAAACATGCATGCTTTTCGAAACAGAAAGATTATTTGTAGAACCATAAAAGCAAATTTTGACTGAAGCTTTTAATAGCATGCCTTTCTAGAGGAAGAAGGTGGAAGGTGATGTCAAAAGACAGAGTATCCTTGTTTTCTTCCTAGGATTCAGACAGATGCATGCAATATGCAGTATCTCCAGCACAGAGGATGCATAGGAAATAGGCTGAAAATACTGCACAGATGAGCTGTGTAACACGGCAGTAAATCTGAAATGTTCTGAAAACATTTAATTTGTACCTTAGTTTGCCTACTTAAAAAAAATGTTTTCAGGACTTCTGATTTTCTAGCAGCTGCACACCTCACTCAGATCAAGCTGCTTATGGGTCTGAAATTCCAGACCAATACCCTAAATCCTCAAATGTAATCAAGACAAGTTTTCCAGTGGCAAAAATAGGACATATCTTTAAAAACTTGGATGTGATAGCGTTACAAAAATACAACTGAATTCTCAGCTAAAGATTCCTTTTTTTTTCCTTCTGATTCACTGCATCAAAACACCAGCTTTTCTCTGGCTTGCTCTGCTTGTGCTACTCCTCCCCAGGACACCCCAAAAGAAGGGGAGAACAAGACAAAAAAAAACTCCACAAAGCAAAACCTAAAAGCCCTTACTAACTATAGCACCCTGAATCTCCAGCTTGGATGACAGAGTTGAGAAGAGCAGACTGCCAAGTGATGCCCTTTGCAAAGACAGCACTGAAGGCACAAAGCTGACAGTGCCACTTCTGTGCCACTGAGGACTTGGTGACGAGCAGCACCCGCCACTCCAGGGGAAGGAGGTGCACAGCCACGTGACAGTGACACACCCTGGGCTCCACAGAGAGTGAGCTTCCTTCTGCTCTTAGTTTTCACCTCGTCTTCAAGTCAAAAACAATGTACACCACTGGCCTAGAGATGGCTTAAGACTAAGTGAGCAGAATTTCAACTAGAAAGGTGAACATAACTAGAGAAATTTCCAACCAAATTCCAACACTGGATTTTGTGGCTAACCATCAGCAATCTGCAATGAAGTGCAACTTTATGTGGCTTAGATACACATATAATTGGAAGAAGGCTGTAGACAAATATGTGGCAATTTACACATGCCATTAAAAGTCCAATATTCTTAGTAGTAGAGATACTAAAAGAGCTACTTCATTTGTTTCTTACAATCATCTAACTTTTTCCTTAAACAGAGAAATTGCTACTATTCACATTTGGAATGTGGGACAGATGCTGGTATTTAATGAGCAGTTGTGAAAAAAATAGATGATTTCAACTATCAGCAATTTTTCCAGAAGAGAAATGTCATTAAACACCATAATCAAAAGTAGCATCAATTAACAAAGACTTAACTCTTCACAGAAATCAGCAATGTTTCAACACGACACAGCCACTTCAGTTCTTACCAAGAAATCAAAATTGCATAACGTGTCAGATCTCTATATAAAAATTAATTCAAATGAATCCTGGAAGTATCAGAATAAACAACTCTAACATCAATGACAAGCGACTTGATAGATAATTACTATAGTCAAATATCAGTCGTGAACAAAATCTGGAATCATTTTCTATGTAAAAATAAGCTGTAGTCCAGTACTCAATTACATTTCTGAATAGAAATAATATAGAGCACTAAACAAGAAGCATTGGGAAGAAGATTAGAAACCAGCTGTGAGCTGAGCCTGACTTAGGAAGTTTTCAAGTAATTCTACATTAACTTCCAGAAGCAGGAATTTTTTCTTAAGCATAAGGAGTAGGTTTTGTGTGACCAGGGACAAGAGATTTAGGCTTTAGGTACACAATATTTACTCTGCTACAACTGCAGGCTGCCATGCAGATCTCTACTGCTTCCTGTATCAGACCTAGCAATCATACAAGGCAAAACAATTCACACAGGCAAAACTAATAAACCTCAAATTCCCTAAATCCCTCAGCCCACTCCAGGAAATACTGCTTTAGATCCACTAGGTGAGCAGGCAGGCAGCTACACAGCTCTATAGGGAACAGACTCAGTTTCCAACACACAGGAAAAGGTGAGAACACAGGGCTTGGGATGGACAAACAGGGACCACCTTTTTAAAAAGCCTGGAACTCTAGTTCTTATTTAACTGTAGTGAAAAAATGCCCATTGTTAGAAAAAACCACAAGGAAATAGGAATACTTGTAAGATATCTGTAATAGTGCTGAACTACTGGATTACTAAAAACATTTTTATGCTTAGACTACTGTTATGCTTCCTATACTGAGTCAGTGGATTTTGTAACACTACTTTAACATCCTTAAATAAAATACACATGAAGCTCCTGTTATTCCGAGGGTATAAATTCCTTCCATGTCAAAGTGGCTTTAAATCAAGTTTAGTTATTCCAGGAAGTTTCTCTAAACACCTCTTTCAAATTTTCAATTTTATTAACATCGTGAAGTCTTTGAAAAGTGCAAACTGGGTCAGCCATGGAGGACCAGTTAGAACACAGTATGATGGTAACATGGATGCAATGAAATGTTTGCCAAACATTTCTACGCTACTTTCTGCTACACATGTATTTTATGAAAAGCTTCTCCTTACACCTGCCTGATCTCATCAGTTATTCAACAACAACAACAAAGTAAATAAACTAATTTTAATGAGAACATATAACCGTCTATTAATTTTTTTAAAACTCTATTTAGGGTTGAAGAGATCCTGAACATAGAAGGTGGACTGATGGCTGGGATGGAAAAAAAAACAAACAGGGAAGGCAATAATAGATCCTATGGTTAGCAAGGAAATAGGAGCAGAGAAAAGAAGTATCTTACAGAGGACAGAAGTTAAAATTAAAGCCAGGGGAGCAAAAATGTGAATCACTACAAAGATATGGAGACACAGAAAGGATGAACTAGTCACCTACAGCAAGTGCTCTCAGCAGAGGTTAAAGCTGGTATTGGAATCAGTGGCAACAGATGATAGTAACCTGGAATTTCTCAGGTGCCAAATGCTACTTTTCTTTACCTTAAATAAGCTCATTTAATGCAGGTTGTGTGAAATTTCTACATAAACCTAAAGATTTGGCAATACTGATTTGAGTCTCTCAGCACTTCCACTGAAAATAAAGCTGAAGAGGTAGGATAAGTACACAGCCTTTAAAACAAATTTTAAAGCCAATACATTAATGAAGGAAAGGGTAAAAATCCCAAGGGAAGAAAAAACCTGCAAACCTAACCATCAAATGAGTTTAGACTGCATCATCAATTAACTCCAGGAAAAATCGCTCCTAGACAAGCAAAACATACCAAAAAGTTTCACTAAAGTAGAGGTTCAGCAATATTATTTATCAGGAAGAACTAATATGCTATGGCTATCAATTATTTTTCCCATATAAACACAATCCTTCCTATAACCATCTCTAACTTTAGACTTCTGAAAAGAAAGAGATGTTCTAGGAAGATGATTTTGAAAATGTTTATTTCATGATTTATACAGATACTATGAGACTCCCTTAGGTATCTTCTGTGTGCCTCTCAGGCCTCTACATCTTCCCTGAGCACAGATCATACTAGAAAAACAAATGCTGAAAAATATTACCAAAATCAGGAAACAAAAAATAAATAATCACACTAAGCAAAAGACGTCCACAGTATTAAGAAAATACTCCACACTATCAAAATTAATCTTAAAAGAAAAACATTTCTTGTTTAGGCTTCCCACTTAAGTTCTGTGAAAGCCTTTGGAACCTGAACACTGACATCTAAGTATTAAATAACATTTACATGCTTGTGCAAGCTCTCTGAAGTTTTCACTGCCTGGGTGTTGCATGATATGGGAATAATTGGTTACCAGAATGTGCAACTAACTTTTCTTTGGTTCACTTGAAGCAGAGTGGTACCAGCAATAGCAGAGGTATTGTTATACTAATCTCACAGACTTGCAACAAAAAACAATTACTTTTTTGGTGAATACGCATGACTTAAATCAGAAAGTACCTAACATGAAATAATGTCTTGATAAATCAAAAATTAAAATGCGAACATGGTCTCTCACATTCCAAAGCTTACTTTATTCTCTCTCTGCTATCTGTGATTGATCTGAAATTTTATCTCAATATGTAAAGGTAGTATAAAATCACATACACTTCAGCCTCAGAAAATACACAAAGTACCTCTGCAAGACCCAATAATGCAACTGAAAGTTAATTTTCTGGGATTTGGCTATGATAAATCAGAAGTTACTATCATTTTCCACTAAAAAAGAGACGTGCTGGTGATGTGAGTGCTCTGTCTGCCAGTCTCATAAGAAGAATTTTAAGTTAACCACTCAGTTAGTGAAGGAAAGCAGTAAGTAGTGATACAGAAAATCCATCAGCTCTCTTTATCCTCTATGTGCACCTGTACAAGTGGTTGGGTGCAATGCTGTGCTCTTTTAGGGGCCCTCCTCTCAAACCAACCTTGCTATCTCTTCCCGGTGGGCAGTCCAGTCACGAATGTAGTCTTCCTGCTCCTTTATCCTGTGCTTGAATGTGTTGCTGCTTTGAGCTGCTGTCCCAGCGCTCTGCAGTCGCGTGGTTTTCAGGGCTGGAGAGGTACGCAGACGGGTATGTTTAGGGGAATTACGGTTTGATCCGAATTCATCTTCTGAGGTGGAAGCATAATCTGTAGGAAAGCGCCTCCATCTTGCACTTACTAAATTAGTTTAATTATTAAAAAAGAATTATTATGGCATCTTTAAGAAGAAAAAGCAGCATTATTTCAGTAACATCACAAGAATACACAGCTATTCGTTAACCATCCCCAGGTGCCTCACAAAAGGTTTATTTACTACATCTTTAAAAGAAAGCTACAGAATTTGTGTTAAATAAAAAATATTGAGTAATAAAAACATAAAACTAATGCTCTTTGTATAGTGATGAGTGAAGCAAGATGTAAAAGTCAGTAATTGTATATGAGCTCAAACTGTATTACAAAACAAGGGCCCAATTCATCAACATTTAAGTAAATAGCCAGATTGCACTTTTTCTGCAGACTTTTTTCCCAAATTTCACTCAAGGTTTATGTGATACTCAAAAA
>VWZS01007269.1:151939-228561 GCA_013397075.1 Rhabdornis inornatus
AAAAAAAAAAAAAAAAAAAAAAAAAAAAAAAGAAGAGATATGAAGGAAGGATGGAGCTGGCACCAAGCCTGGAATGCATGCTTACATAAGGAAAGCATAAAACTCCCAGATGATGCATAGGTCATTTACAACCTTAATGATTCTATGCTTATGTGTTTAGTACAGAAAAATAATATGCAAAATTAATATTGTGTTATGAAAATCTGCAGCACATCCATATGAAAAGCAGCCTCAGAGAAAGAAGTATATATTCTGACATGCAGCACATAAAGAATTATACAGCCATGTTGCTGAGGACAGCCTGAGGTACAGGAGAACTGAAACTAAGTAGGAGGCTCTTGTCCCCTTATGAATTACTGAAGTCTAGAAAATGGATTTCAGATGTGCTAGCCTCAAACATTTTCAGCAGGAAGAGATACCACCAAGTGTAAAAAAAATCCCCACCACAATCTGCTAAATTGTTGCAGGGGATTTAATACCCCAAATTCACTAACATTCATGAGGCTCAGTAAGTACTGCAGAAAATGAAATGTGTGTGACAACTTATTGGTGATTGAAAAATAATAGAATCTAATGATGTAAATTGTATTTAGTATTAAAAAATGCAAGAATTAATAATGATTTCTCCTGCAACATTAAAAAAACCCCAACATTACAAATGAAGTATACATCAATATGAATTTAAGTAACAAATAATGGAAGTAATTTTTGTGTAATGCAAAGATTATGGTATGTAGAATACGACATTGGTGTATAAGCTTACATCCCTTCCCTCATATAAATAATGAATTTGCAATTGCTGAAAACGAAAATTTGCCTGTGTAATTTTTTCAGGTTTAAATGTGGGTTTCAAATTACGTCCAGTTCTACTTTTTAAAAAAATTTCTAACTTTATTGTAGAAAGTAACAATCACTTTCTGATCTCTTTTTGGAGGTTTCAAAGTGATTTGATTTTAGGGAAGTAAAACATGAGCAGAAAAAGTACATTTTCCCACCAACAGCATGCAAGCAATGTGTGATCAAAGTCCAAAGAGATTTATGAGTTGGGCCCACATTTTTTCATCCATTTTTGTTTAAATTCTTTGTCCCAGTTCAAATTATATTCTTCAAAATAATTACAAGATTTATCTTAAAATCTCTCAAGTGAGATAGTTCAGCAACTCAGCACTGTACAATGAGCATATGTAATAATATATTTAAAAACTAAAAATTGAATGAGAAGTGAAATATCAGAAACAGATTTGATTTCTAGTACTCTACCACTGTAAGTTTCAACATCAGGGTCTGGGTCTGGGAGAAGCTTGGATTTCTCTGTGTACAAAATAGTGTTTTATCATGTTAATTCGATTTAAACATTCAGATTAGAAGCATTCGCTTAAATAAAATATATTGATGAGATTAGTCTTAGGTCCTCTTTTCCACCCACACTTTTTTAGGAAAAGATTATACTTTCAATCAAAGATACTGAATTTTGTAAAGGCGTAAACATTTCAGAGATACTAACTGAAATGACATCAAGAACAATCATTTGTAACATTACATAGTATCATAAACCCTCTATTTTAAAGACCATTAAATTTTAAGGCCTTGAAATGTTGGGGTGTTACATATTATCAATGTGTTTCTCTTTAATATGAGGACGAAGTTATTATAGGCCTAGCAGTAAAAATCTCAAAGTTGTGGAATTCATGACAAGCATATCCAAGCATGTTTCCCAGTTACGTAGTGATACATTTGCATATATAAGCTTTTAATACTATCTTACAATTATGCAGGCCAAAAATGTCATTGTAGTTTATGTACATTTCTGAAAGCTGTTGTGTAGTTGCTTATCTCAGACACCAAAGACTGTGAATATCAGTACCGCTAACTAGAAAATCCTCCAAAACCCTGGCTAAAATAATCAGCATTCAAACCTAATGTAGTGACTACTCTGTGAGAAGTACAATGTCATGACAACCATTAAACCGGCAAGTTTGGTGATTTGGACAACATACTTCAAAGATCTGAGAATAAATGTTATTGAATATATTCCTTAAAAAAACCCTCTGCTCTCATTGATGCATTGACTTCTCAAGGTGCATCCAAGTTCCTACTACTAAAATGGACTTAGTAGGTTCTGTTTTTTCTCCATTATCAATTTCTTTTCCCCCACAGTTACCTCAACAGCTTTGATCAACCTATGTGCTAGCTATTTGCAATGAGAGCCAGGTCAGCAAGGCAGCAGAGCTGCCAAACACAACCGGCTGCGCAAGGTCCCTCTGTTCTGACTCAATGCTTCACTCTACAGTTGCAGCTTTCAGCACTTCTGCATGAGGTCTAATCCTGCAGTTTGTCTTCCCCATACATAGCTCCTTCTGTAACATCATCTCTCATTTTCTTCCGTTGTGAAAATAGGTCTTCGGTCTCCTCTGCTTTTATTGATCACATTCTACTGTTTGATGATGCAGTGCCTTGATCAGACCTTTCACTGCTTGTGCTGTAAAGTTACTAATCCTGCTTCACATGTCTTCACAGTGTTGTCAGTTATCAAGCCTCCTACCACAGAAACACTCTGGTAATGACTTGAATGCTGACAGTTCTCACCCAAGATGTTCCATTTTATCTGCTTGCCCTTTCATATAAAAGTAAGCAATACTTCACTGCATCAAGGATTAGAAATGATTCTTGAAAGTACAGACTTGCTGCTATTTAACCCTACTGTGTTGCAATTCATCCACATGAAGTACAAGACAATAAAAAAAATCCAGAAACTACATCTTATTCTTGCTCTCTTTTTACAGGTATATATATGTCTGAACATTGATTTGGGAAGTGTAGAAATAACTTTCTCTTTGTAGGCTGGATTTAAGAGGCTGCCATTGTTTACTGATCTACAATGTGGTAGTGTTAACCGACCTTGGATGAGATAACCTATGGAACATACTTAACATTCTGAGAGCAGCCAGTCCTCTGGTAAAGGAAACAAAACCCCAAACCCAATACTGATAATAATCATTCATTTTCCAGTCTACCTATGTCCAGGTAAGAAAATCCATTCCTACTATGCCTTGATCAAATGTGCCTAAAGTAAAATATATTCAAACAGTTGAGGCACTTTAGTCAAGAACTTCATTAGTACTTTCCAAAAGTGCTGAAATTATCTGAATTGTTGACTTTTCTAGAAACAAAATTAAATTAAGGAATTAGAAGTGGCCTATATGTGGTTGAAGATGCATTTATATATGTACTCCTATACACACTAGAAGATTACACCACTTTCAAAGCAATTCAGATTTTCCTAAAGTATAATCTAAATAAATCAGTAAAAAAATTATAGAATAATGTTACTGGTACATACAAAATTCAGAACTCTAAATCCTCAACAAGACTTAATTGGTTTATTTGGAGATTATTTTGTTATGGAAATATCTGACTGCTTTATTATTTGCTTTCAGATTCTGGCCTTTACACTGATAGTCTTCTCTTGATATCCATTACCTGATAAAGTTTTGTAAGACAAAAGCTATTACTACTGCAGATTTTTCTAACAACAGTCTCTTTAAATTACCTAGATTATTATGTTGGCATTAGATAATTATGAGAAGATGGCATCTTTTCTCTCTTGTAAACAGTGTTTTATACAAGCTACAATAAACTTTGACTGTGTGACACAAGGAAATGAACATTTAGCAAAGACAACAAAGTACAGACTAACAGAGTGGGAACCTGGGAAAAGTTTAGGAAGCCTGCAATACTTCACATGGACACAAAACTCAAAATTCATAGAGAGTTTTGTGAAAAACAAAAGCAGCGAAGTGACAACACCTGCACTTTACCTTTTCAAAAATCAGCATTATCATAATGTGAATTAGTATTTACTATTAAATAAACACATAGAAGTGTTAACTGACACTTCCCTACCCTAGCATTGCCACCTTTCAGCCTGCATCATAAATTCAAAATTTTGATTAAAACTGAAAACATGCTGCTTTTCCAATTATATCTTACAAGAAAGACCAAATTTTTATATGAAGTGTCACCTGCTTTGGGTACCTTTGTAGACACCTGTCTAGTACCAAACAGAATCAACTCTACAATTCAGCAAATGTCTCATTTGTATCTCAGCAGAAATTTCTATTAAGCTTATAAATGACACAGCCAAAAGTAACTACCTGCACAATGCTAAGAATCCTGACATGGTCCACTTACGATAGATATACAAGCAATAGAAGGACAGCAGGAGTGTGGGAAATTAAGTATCACAGTGGCTTGTGTCAAGTCTGAATGGGATGTAGCAACATTTCAGTGCACTACAACACTGGAAGCTACTCTATTAATTTTATTCTGAGATTGTGGATTGACTGCCAATCTGGTAAAGCTGGTAGCATGACAATTCTAAAAGTAAGCAAACATTTATTTTAGATACTCATTTCACAAGAAAATTCACTTTTTTATAATTACCATATTTTATTTTGATAGATTCAATATTGCTGTTAACCTACGAGCTTTCACACTGCTTGCACTAAGAATGTTAACTTCTAAGAGAATAGTAGGTTAAAATTCATAGGTTGTACAGATTTTTCCTTCCAAATGTAAGACAAGGTAGAGTAACCACCACACCAAAAAAGATCAACATGATCTGGAAATCATGATGAAATCATAAATTGCCACAATTTGCAACACAGAATGGGAAATAATCCAAGATAAGGCAAACCCTTTAAAAGAAATTATTTTATATTTAGCTAGGTAGTACATAGTTTTTCAAATCATTACTTCAATGTTATTATTCTTTAAAAAAAAAAATCTCTGCCTATTTACAAGCCTACCTTATAAATAAATATCTTCTATGTACTAAATAGAAGTTTAGTGTTTAGTGTTGCTGACCTTCTGAACTTCTACTACCATGATCTGAGTGAAGAGATCTTGGGTCTGTTTTTGCACTAAAACAAACGATTGCTGATGCATTTGACTGTCCCAACTCAGTTCTGTTTTACCGGTTTCAATATGAAAACATATCCCAAGAGTTAAAGGATTACAATTTCTTGTCTTTATTATTTTAAATGAGAAACCTACACAAGACCTGTCATTGAAGCCTCCTACTCCAAAGAAAAAGACTGCATCAACTAAAACTCAACAGTGTCATAGGAGCTCTTTCTTAAACAATTTCTTTAAAAAAATCCACACGTTAAAAACATCTAGTATCGTATAAAATTATTTCAAATAACCTCACATACCTGAGGGAGAATTATGAGCCGAAGCCAAGGATTTGGATTTTGAATCTGAAAGTCGAGAAATGCTATTGGCTCGAGTTCTAGCAGACACTTTAGTGCTATCTCCACCTGAGAGCAACCTTGAACCACTTCTGATAATTGCTTCTGGGGTACGTGATGAGGCAGTGCTTCTGGTTATTGTTGCTTCAGAATCGCTACGTGCTGATAAAGAGCCAAGTCGATTTCGGCGAGGTTGAGCGAGTAAGTCTATTCTGGAAATATTTCTTCTCCCTGATGGAGGTTTTGATGTAGAACTTGTAGTGGACACTTCAGAAGCTACTGAAGCCTTATCAGCATCAGCAAGCTCGCTGTCTGAGACTTCACCAAGGCGTGCTCTGCGCAAGAGAGAAGTCCTTGTGGGACGAGGTCTTGGAAGAGTGGTAGATTTACTAGACTGCCCGAGTCCAACAGGAGAGGTTTTTGATTTAGCTGACTTTCCTTCCATCTTGGAATGTATAAGTTCATCTGCTGAGGCAAAAGGAACTCTTCCATGTGGTTTGCCAGAGTAGGTTTCCTGGTCAGATGACAGGATATCAGAAATGGCAGAATGAGGTACGCTGGATGTTTGGTCATCGTCTGTTAAATCTACTGATGGCTGTCTCATTCTTCCACTGGATTGCACAGTTTTGCGAGCATCAGCTCTAGACCCACCATCTGAAGATCGACTCTTAGTTTTCTTTTCCATCTTTTCTCTGGCACTTGTAGAAGATTTTAAAACTTCCTTTGAAGGGGAACCAGTGGAACATCTATCTTTATATAAGTTTGTAAAGCTCTTCCGCTTCTGTGTGGATTTTCTTTCAGTGTCACCAGTAACAAGACTGATTGTGCTGGCTGTATCGACATCTGATTCTGGTGATATGGAATTATCTCTGTTATAACTAGGAGTGTCAGGACCTTCATCAGTTTTATTTTCTTCACGCAATTTAGCTTCAAGGAAAGCCATTACAGCTTCTGTGTCTTTTAAAATGAGTGTTGTATCTATACTGGAATCAGTGTCCATCGAATCACTTCTGTCACGTAACCTGTTTGCAGATACTAAGGGGGCAGCAGAACCACTCTGCTTATTAATGTGAGGAATAAGTTCTATAGGTATATTTGTGCTAGGCTTATCTATAGTAAAGCTACCTTGCCTCACTAATGGTTTTGAAGATTCCTTTTTTTCACCTCCAAGTACTTTAGGACTTTGTCCTCTAATTATTTCCTCATTTTTTCTTCTTTTTCCCTCAATCTGTGCTAACTTAATTTCTGCTTTATCTGTAACATATCCAGGAGCATTATCTTGATTATCCAAAGTTTTGGGTGACACAACAATCTCCTCCCTACCTTTCTCAACCTGGTTTGCAGCAGATTTTGTAGAGGATAATTTTGAAGGTGTCCAGTGTCCTTGCTCCCTTCTTTCTTGTTGTTGAATTTTTGCCAAAGCTTGTTTCACCATGGAAGTTTCAACTCTCTCTTTACCAGAAGAGCTGGGAAAAGAAAAAACTTTGTCTCCAGTAGCTTTGGGTGAAAGACCATTCAATGTTCTGCTTGACTTAGCATCTGAGGCACGAGCTGGAGTTTCTTTCTCCTGAAGTTCAGTGTCTTGCTTTTCACCTATTTCTGACCTCTGATGAGATACAGTTTTTGGTTTTGAGTTTTCATTTACTTTCTCCTCTATGGGAAGCTGTGGAAGTGTCCTCCTCTTTCGCTCACCTTGGCTGGTCATAGAAGCAGCTGAACCAGCACTTCTAACAGAAATACCAGACTCACTGATGTCTGTGTCTAAAAATGAAAGAGAAAAAAATATTTCACAAGACATTCAACAGCAAGGCAAATAGATTAAATGTTTAAGACTGCATAAGGCTAATACAACATAGAACTGAAAAAGTCATCAGTCCATTCTGCTGTTCTATGGCAAGATCAATCATATTTAGACAAGTAGAAAAACATTTAATGAACTCTTTTAGCCAGCTGAATCACATATACAAGCAATGTTTTTATGATCTTACAGTAAGCTAAAATAGGTAAGAAATCTCTCTTATATCAATCAGCACACCATTGCAACAGGAAGTAGAAAGCAAGTCTTACATTTCTAAACACCTTTAGGACCAGATTTCAAAACTACCAAAAAAATAAGATCCTCCTTTTTCCCTCCCTACTTGTCTGTTCCACAGCTTGAGGTCTGTCTCATGGACAGACTACAGCCTCTCCCAGTGAGGCCTCACATCACTCAGTCAAGAAGCTGCAGTGCTGGGAAACACTTCTCAGCAATATTGAAAAGCCCCATTCACAAACAAAGAACTTACTATGGCTGAGAAAGCAAAAATCATGGTTTTATGTCAAACAAGACACTGTAGTATCAAATTGTACAGAACACATATACAAGGCATCTAAAGAATGCAGTACTACTGCTAAAGCACTTTCATTGACTTCTTAGTGTGCACAGAATGAATGCTGCTTCAGCAGAAAAACACGGCCATCCCAGGAACTGTTGCAAGGAATAACTGTTAAAGAAACCAAACTTTATTTTTCCACAGTGATGATGACTCTGTCCTCCTTGCCCATTTAACCAACACAGCAGTTGTGCTGTTAGAAACAAGCATTTATTGCTCAAAAGGGATATAAACTGCTCTATTCATTGCTCTTTGAATATTTGGATAGAAAAAATTCTTTTTGCAGTTCATTTCTCTGCTCTTGCAATATAATGTGACACACTTAGTAGCACACATCTATCAATTCCCCTTTTGCCAGGAGAGATCTATAAGCAAATAGCTTATAAGCATATCCTGTTGGGACTTTCCGATCACGGCTTGCCACCAACATTGGCTGCTCCAGGAGTAAGAACTGGAGTATAAGGTTTCTTTCTCTGCAAGAATCCTCTAAGCAATTAACTGAACATCAACAATCATGTTGTATGTATGCCTGTTACTTTCTATCCATACTCTTCAATCTATCTTTTCTCTTTGCAGCATCACACCTTTGATGAAGAATGCAAAAGGACTCACAGCTTTATTTTCTGTAATCTATGTTAAGACACTGATTTGAGAAACAGTAAGTACCTCTGAAATCTAAGCAAGGTTTTCTAATTCCAGGACTGGCTTTTTTCTTGAAAATTACAAAACAAATTGAAGGTTTAATGAAAATCAGTATGATTGCCATTGACTTCTCTCAGACATGCCTACCAGATCAAATATCTTATATAAGCATTTAACTTGCTTCTTGGTGAATTTCAAACAGCCTTTAGTAAAAAAAGAGGTGTGGAGTTGTTCAGCATCATATTTGGCTATATATATATGTATTATGTGAAGTTTAAATACTGAGATTTCTAAAGAAGATAAAGTCATCTAAGTCAACAAGACATGTTTTGTGAATTAGTTTTTAGATGTACATACTAAATTTTATTTTTATAGCACCTTTGGTGCTTTAGTGCTTGGGTGCTTTGAATGCTTTATTTCTGCTTTAGTATTTTAGAATTCTTGCAGTATGGGTATGCACTACAAAGCAGTTCCTTCACTTTATCTCTTTAGTTTTTATAATGGTAAAAAAAGCCTTTACTTCTCCAAAGAAGATCCTAGGTAGTGCCTCATCTGAAAGTGATCATTTAAAACACTACAAAAAACAAACGACCACCAAAGCTCCCAACTAACCATTGCTACTGAGACTGATCCTTGACCCAAAGGATCAGTCTCAGTAGCAATGATTTTAAGTGTCCTGTATGTACACATCCAATCCTTTTAAACAGTGTAAAATTTTCTCTTGATTTCCATTATTATGTGTGTATCAGTTAATTTAATTTTTCCTCTTTCCATCTCCTTTGACTTTTAGTATCCCAGAAAAAGTTCAGTGCTTAGGAGAGGAGGAAAAGCTACAACAGAAGGAGCAGTTACTTGTAAGAATTCTTTCATGCATTGGTACAGATATATGCATTATGCAACATCAAAACTTCCTTGTAAAACTTCTTCGAAAGATGATCACAATCTCAAAAGTGAAATTGGCAGGAAGAAAAAAGAAGAAGAGAAGTAAGGCATGCAACTTGTTTATAGTCAAGACTGTAGATGTTAAAGAATAAACCATTTCAAAATCAGAAAGGGAGATAAGGTTGTTCATTGCTAAAGAGAAAGTTTCTGGGTTTTTTAAGAAATATAAAAGGTCTTCTGTATTTCCAAGATAAGGAAGGATGCTATGCTTCAGCTGAAGTCTCTCAGGTTGGATTGTTTAATTATCATTACACTGAAGTCCAATTTAGACTAAGAAAGATATAAGGAAAGAAACATACTATGCAGACCAACCTAAACTGTATTTAAGTGAAAGTTTCTCTAATATTAAACAGTTTATGAACTCTCCTGTTTCAGTAATATTCAGTGTAATACTGGCACTCAACTGCCATGCAGACGTCATTGCTGAGCTTGTTTCTGCTCAAGGAAGCAGAAGAATTTCATGTGAAAATGAGGCATTAGGAGTAAAAAAGCTGATTAAGCACAGTACATAATCATTCTTTTCTCCTTTTCACAAGTTTTTCAGCATAAATCGTGACAACAAGAACAGTTTTTAATACCATTTTCTAATGGAGCAGGCACAGAGGACTCCAATCTCATGTCATCTTGGTCATGACGTGTGTGATTAGCAGCCAAACTGGCCCACTGTGATACCCAGCGTTTACTTCCAGGATTAGTAGAACCTTCCTAAGAAAGAAATAAAAAAGCAGAAGAAAAATTATAACTGTTTGATAAAAACCATGCAATCTTTCCAGGTTTTTCCTGAAAAGATATGTGAGACAATATTTTCCTGGAGGAAGTTGGAAAAAATAGTTTACCTCAATAAATCTTAGAGTCCCCAGCTCTAGAATGCTAAATAACAAACAAAATCTATATAGCTGCTGAATAAGTACCAAATAAACAACAGTTCCTAGTGCAGTGAACTTCTAAACACCAGTACATGGGGTGTGGAGGTGTGTTAAAAAATTAAAAATGTGCTTCAGGAAGACAAGGAAGTGACATTTTACCAGTTTAGAAGACCCTCTTGTCCAGATGAAATATTGTATTTACTTCATTACAGAAAGAATAACTTAAGGACTGAAAGAGTAAGATAACTTATGACATAAAGGAAAGGAAGCTCAGATTATTTGTTTGGCCTAAACAAAAAAAGAAGCAAATATTAGTTTTAAACCATCCTACTGGGTAACAGCAAAGTCAATGTCATCAGTATTTTACAACTTTTTTGCACCTAAACCGGAAAGGAAATTAATGTGGTTCTTTGACGGCAAGCCTTTTAAAATCTTGAAAATCTTGAAAATGTAAGAAAAACATAGAATTAAATCATCTTCTAGTGTTACTACAGCATCTTTTTTTCCAAATCTGATTTCTAAACATAGGGCAAGATTGCTGTTTTATCAAGTATCTTAGAGTTTCTCTTGCTTACAACTCCACAAAACGTCACCAACCCTGCTGCATCTTCAAATCTTCACATTTCTCTTCAAAACACTGATATTTGCCTAATGCCTTGACTACTCTCTGCCTTTACCAGGAAACAACACTATACACTCTATAAAATTTACTCAGCAGAACTAAAATGGCGAACAATGTCACCTATTATATGACAACTTCTTTCAAATTAGAAGTTACTCAGACATTTGAAAAGCTTGAATTTATGATCTTGAATTTCTCCTGATTAATGCTAGTGAGTGCAACACCATGAATCTCTTCCAGAATATCATTAATGTAGTAAATCAGAGATGCAGCAGATAATTTGTTTGAGCTATTATATGAATTTCCATATTTTGAATTCATTCATTAGAATCAAAATGTTATAAAATTCAAATCCAATAACAGCAAAGGAAGGCAATGCTTTTGTTATTTATGGGCATTTATGAAGACAATGTGAGGTGCCAGTAAGAGTATTACAAAACAAACACTGCATTTATGCACTGACAACTACCAAACCCTCATTTTTCTTTCCTATCACTACTCCTTCTTTTTCTGTCTGTACTAGAAAACTTCTATGTAATAAAACAACTAATTAATGCCAAATCCAAACACGATAGATGTCCCAATCATCAGAAAATGTCAACTAGTTCCTTCTGTACCACCTAATCAATTTCAGAGACACAGGTATGTGTCAGAAATCTAAATTATACTTCACAATTGAGAAACACTCTAAGATTTTGCAGATTAACTGCAGCAAAGTAACATGATAAATTATTTTTCTCTGAATGTAATTACACTGCCAAAAATGGTCTCTACATAGCAGTGAACGTACATGTGTGCTTTGCCAGCTCTCTGTGTATACAAGCACAAACAACAAAAATAGGCAGTTTATCTTCATAGAAGTTTAAGCCCATCCAGAAGGTGTAAGGTTTATAAAACACATATCTAAAAAGTCACGTTCAGTTATCTTAATGTTCTTCTATAATCCATATCAATTTGTATCTTACAGGCTCTCAAGTAAGCAATCCTCCAAATCTTCTCTTGAATACCAAAAGCAATTTCCTTGTATTTCAGAAAAGCTGGGTTTACCTATGAGATATCAACCTTTTACCTTCATGTAAAATCTGCTTTCTCTTATGCTTATCTCACATACAAAGTCAATAGGAATAAGATATCTTACAAAAATGTACCAATGGATTTCTGTGGACTTATTATTCAGCCCAAAGATTTAGGGCTTCAGGCTCCATATTTGAAAAAAAATCCACAGTACACACACATCACACCTGAAAGCATCTCTAGTTCTTGGCATTTAAGAGCAGAGTAATAGTTTTTCTTAAAAATAAATTTCAACAAGGTGAATAAAATCAATAAAATAATTAAATGTCTTTTCAGACACATAACTCCAGTCAGTTCAAGTTGCAAGAATCAGACAATTTCATCTTTTCATAAATTGCTGTCTTGAAAGCAGTTCTTCCCTCCTCACTCTACCTGCTTCATATGTCTCTGGGGTGATGATCTTTTTACAAATTTCCATACATGATTTATTTACAGCCAATGTCTTCAAGTTATTCCTGGAACAACACTGACACCTATCTTCAACAGTTCTTTTCCTCTTCTATTACGGTTACTCCCTTTACACATGAAAACCCATCAATTGCACCCATCTCAGCTATTACTTTGCCAGACTAATTGAACAGCACTGACCTGTTCTTGTAAGGTAAGTCTCCATTCCCATATAACCTGAGTAGACTTTGTACCTCCTTTACACTTGTATCCACCCTTCTTGACCAAGAATGGTAACAATTCTAGTGCTATTTTTACAGGGGAAGCTTCACCATGGCAATAACACTGCCCTTTTCTGCTGATAATACATTTCCTGGGTATTCAAGGGTCCTATTTGCCTTTTCACAACCCTGTGATATCAGCCTACATTTTACTATAGCATCTAGCTCAAACAAAAAATAAGTACCAAACTTCATACTAAATGGGTTGTTCTACAGGACAGGAAAAGAGTAGTTTGAGAGGAGAAACAAAAGGAAATACAGCCTCTAAATACTCCACTTTTAAGAAGCAATATAGCAAATATTTACATGAATGAAATTATTCAATATTCAGAATGTCAGTAGTATTATTTATCTGATCTTCACTGGGAACGACATAAAGTAGGCATTCAAAACAGCAAAAGGAACATTGTAGTCAATGGCACTGATGAAGAACCAGGTTTCTAACTGAGCTTTAGTCTTACAAAAAACAAAACAAACCCCTAAACCAACCAAAAACCAAAGCATATCAAACACAATGTTGATAAACCATTATTTAAGAACCGTGTTTCGCACAGACAACCGACCACTGAAAACTCAGTGGAAGTTGGATGGATAGATTATAGCCCAAATGACTGCAGTATTTTTACTAACCAGATTCATAGGGTAAGAACAAATAATAATAACAGCAAAAATAATATTCTCTTTGTTCTCTATTTAGTTAATTTTTGTTCTTTAATGACACTTACCTTCGTTGGCAAGTGCCACCTTATAATATAGAAAATAAAAACATTTAAATACTTTACATAGATGGATTTAGTATTTTCATTGCCTATATGTAATCATTGGAAAGGCAAGAACCAGTGTATTCAGGCTCAGTCCAACTGTGTCAAGACACTCACTCTCCATTTTATTTTATTTATGACACACACTACTCCAAATATTCAAAGTTTGTTTTATCAAGCTGAGAACTTCTTTGACAAGATAAGCATTTCCAAGCATTTTATTAATGATACTTCAAAAGCCCTGTAAAGCTAAGGTATTTAAGTTCAGAATAAGCTTTCAACCCCCAAAGTGACTCTAGATGATCCTGTCCTGCCATGGCAGGGGAGTTGGACTGCATGGTCTCCTGAGGTGTCTTCCAACCATAACTATTCTGCGGTTCTGCAAAACTGTTTTTACAAAATCTTGATCATTTCCCTGGCCATCTTTTCTATCTCCTTGAATAGAAATATCTTAGATTTTTATTCTTTGCTTTTTCTATGCCAATCATGTTCTGAATTCACCTCATTCTGCTAATCATGTACAGGAATAACTGTGATGGACAGCTGGAGTAAGGCCCACCCACAATCTGAGTGGATGCAAAACTGGAGCACTGAGCTACCCTAACATTACCCAACTATTTAGCCAAGATCTTGAATAAGGTTTATAAACTTACGATCTGCAGCTCAGTAATGCAGTAAGTCTTCCAAAACTCACAAGCAGAAAAGTTTGTATATGAGAACATGACCCACATACTTTACAGATCAAACACATTTGCCTCTCCCTCTCCTACTGAGTGCAAGTTTCAGTAATAAGACTTTAAATGTAATAATCTTCTCTTAGTGGTTATCTTCATGATTGCTTTCCCATTATTTCCCTATAAAAGACACCTCTAGTTTTCTGAACTAGCTTCTCTTTTACTCTTACATATCTATCAACCAACTTCTACTTTTAACTTTCTCTAGTAAGCTTTCTTTCACCTTCATCTGTCCTCAACTCTTCTTACGCTAATCTTCTCTATCCATGTTGCTTATGTCAGTTTTTTTCCTTGACTTAGTGAATAATTTTCATTTTTTTCCCCTATCATCATGCCTTGTAATATTTTAAATTATGCTAATAACCTATTCCCTCCCACTATATAAAGACCTTTTAATGCAGCAAAGCAGTCATAGTAATAAAACAGCATAATTCTTGTCATTTCCACCTAAATCAAAGTGAGTTTTAGTACGCCATTGCCAGAAGGTCTCTTACATCCACTGTATGATTGCAGAAGTTGTCTCAGTCATCTAAAAAAAAAACCTTTTATTTGCAAAGTTGACACCTGAAAAGCCCAATTATGTTCATAAAATAAATCATATACTCTTCTTCTGTTTATGGAATTACAAAAGTGGAAAAATATCAATACTCTTGAAAACTGACAAGGCACAAATGAGCTGAGTACTGCAAAATGCATTAAAAAAAAAGAGAAAAAGAATATAGTTATAGATTTGTGCAAAGCAGCATGGTGAAAAACCTTCCACAGGATATGCCTATGCTGTGTGGCAATACTTCACTTGATGCTGTAGCATTAGAGAAATTAGTCAAAGCTACTAATCTAGACACAGTGACATACTTGGTGTCTCAAGGCTTCGCTGTAGCTAAAATACAACCATGAGAAAACACACCTCTAGGAAAAACAGATTTGTAGATACTAAAATAAAGGTATTTGCATGGCAGGCACACTAAGTAATACTTCAAGGTCCTGATATCTTCTCAAAAAATTGCTTATTTATAGTTTGCTAAATTAAAGGACCATACTTCAGAAACAGTTTGCCATGGGAAGTAGATATGTTATGTGCTTCATTACTGCTCCCAGTTGATTCCGTTCCATTGTGATCCTGTTCTGTTGCAGACACATTTCAAGCTAGTTTATCCATCACAATGATAGCAGAATGCCTCCCAAGATTTCAATATGAAATATGATCAATATCTAGCTTGTGTGCATAGTCTAAGTCATATATAAAGCCAGGCATTTTCATGTTTAATCTTTCACCAACTGATTAAGTTATACTGTGTCTGAATCAACTAATGTAAATGACTTGTCATAAGCGGCACCTCACTGGAGAATTAAAACCACAAATGTAAAATCCTAAAGTCCTCTGGCTTCAGAAAAAAATTCTGAAAAGTACTATCCACTATTTTTTTCCCAGATGACTTTGTATCATGCATTAAGCGCACACATCTTATTTCTGAATTTTAATATCATTACTTGCTTTGGGCTATAAACCATAACCAGCTTTTCCTCAGTTCTGCTGAAGAACTTATATGAAGTATATATTGTGCAAAGTTATGTTGTTGCAAGAAAACTTCTGCTACATTTCCAATACACTGGTGTCAGTGCACATAGGAAGGTAGATAAATCTTAAAACACCTTGGAATGAATTATGCCTGTCGCTGACAGAGAAGCTCTGATAATGCAATGAAGGCCTAGGAGAAATAATAATAATAATAGGAGAAATATTTCTATAAGAAATACTTATAGATCTGAGTTAATTTTTTCCAGGTAAGATTTTGTTTCCTGTTTAACACTTACTGTCAGTTCTTAGTGCTCTCTTATAGTGGAAGAAAAAAGAAGACCGTCAAAAATTAAATTCTACCTCTGTGTCAAGAAATCCAGTTGTACTCAGTGGTCTTTTTTCTTCCAGCACTACTGTAGCAGAATTTATAGCCCAATCTTTTACTAAATCTTTCTGGTTCTCGTTGATAACAGGCCTATTATAATCCTGGCTGTCATCCACTCCAAATACCTGAAAATGAAACAAACCATTACATTCATTAACCCAATACCATCCTGATACAATGTTCAATGTTAATGGATGGATGGTGGCATGCTGGATAGTGGCATGCTGGATAGTGAGTATAAATAGGTTCTATTGTATTATGCTTATCTGTCACCTTAGTGCAATCTACAAATTAAATAGAATAAAAATCTACAGCAATTAAAAAAAAAGTGGAATTCTACATCAACATTGTGAAAATTCAAAGAACTGCTAGTTGGAATGGTCAGATATGAAAAAATGACACTTTGATGACAGGAACAAAAGATAAAAGCAAAATCATTTTACCAATTAAGAGAAAACCCCAATAACTAGAACCACCAAATGTTCAGACTTTTGCTATTATCTGATAGTAATAAGAAATACAAATTCTTGAATTTGCTATTAATATACTTATTATTTCTCTAATAGAAACAAAATTTCAGTTTTTCAACTGTTAGAGACTTGGCAGATGTTGAAAGTCCTCCAGGTCTCATGAATCCTGTAGACTCATCTCATCCAAGACGTGACTTGGCATAGCTCTTTTACTACTCTGTTTCCTAATGATGCTTATATTAATCTCTTCTGCTTATGCCAGAATAATTTTCCCATGACATTTAAAAAACATTGCTCAGAAAAAAATACTAGAAAAACATTATTACCAAGGCAATTTAATAATAAGAACTTTAGCAGGAGAATTCCCATACTCTTTGTCAAATTTCTCATGAGTCACAGAAAACAGGGAATATGAATTGCTTTCAGAATTGATGTATAATCAAAGACATTTTAGAAAATATCTGTATCTTGGAAACATGTAATTTATAAAATTTGCAAATTTATGATTCATTACTTTACTCCTAGGGATTTAGACATTAAAAAATTACAGAATAAAATGAACCTCACACACACATTAAAACTGGTTGCCAAAAAGTAACAGTTAACATAAAAAATTTTTTGTCATCCTCACAGATGTTTTTTTCCTCCTGTAACAAACACTACTAGTGCAATCTAGGAGGTGTACAGAACTCTTTTTTTCTCCAGAAATGTGCTGTAATTCAGTTTTGCACAGCAAATCTAGAGGACTGGTTTATTAAAATTCTGAACAAGGTTAGTGTCTTCAGCATGGATTCACCACTAGATGGCCACAAACCATAACGCTGTCAGCTTCTGAGAAGCAGACAAAGGAAAAAATAATAGTTAAGCACCCTGTCATTCAACTCCTTATGCTCTTCTAAATGTACGGAAAGACCTTGCTACAGCATTACTACATTTAGACCTGAGGGAAATTTCTCAAAGGCACTGGGATTTGTATTTTGCTCTCATGAGAATAGCCTGCTTTCCTGACATCTTAAATTTCAGGCAGTGCTCCCTGAACTTTCAATTTATACATAAATCATATCGAGAGTCTTCAGATTAGAAGTTGCTTAACAGTATTTACAAAATATTTATTTTCTTTTTATAAAAGTAGAGTGTTAAAACCTAAATTTTTGCTTTTGTGATATACTTTTGATTTGTACAGTTGCAGCAATTTTTGAAGATAGAAACCAGTTACCATCCACTGACACCTTTCTTTGAATATATCACTATTCTGCAGAGACTTTTTTGTGTACCATAGTTTCATTGATTACAGAATTTTACATGTTCTTTTAAATGAAACAAAATTCTGCTGTTATCAATAAGCACCAGAAGGAAAATATGAATTCCACACTTCCATATCTAATTGGGACTACAGTGGCAAATTGCTGCCTGTAAATTGCTTCATTTTATCTGTCAGCACATGCATCTACCATGTCAAATTTCTTTACTTGTATCAGAAAAAACACTTCTTTCGGTCTTACCTTTTCTAGTACTGAACTCATGTTCAAGCAAATTTTGTTCTTCTTCTTCTATTAGTGAAATTACTGCAAAACCAAATTTGAATATTTCCTATTTTTTCTTTTTCTGTGAAAGGTAATATGGTCACTAAGACCCAAGCAATCGCACTCCTAATGTTCCTTCTCTCTATACAGTGGGGATATCAGAAGAGATAAGATCACGTTGTTCTATCCTGATTGTTTCAAGTTTCATGAAGTTGCAGAACAAAATCCAGGATGAAAATTTTCACAGAAACCCTGAATGTTGACTGGGCAGAGAAAAATCTATAGACACCCCACCAATCCACACCATTGCATGGGGTTCTTGCAGGGTTTATGCCACATGGCTGTAATGGTAGAACAGACACAAACATGTACATTGTGGTGGTGGTGGTGTCTAAAAATAACTACTTTATTGTTTTGAAGCATGGAACAATTTCCATTGCAAATCAGGACATTTTAAGTGGCATGGGAATGACGATATGCTGTAGAAAGTTAAGATCTGTCCATGAAGTGTTCGTGACGTAATTTTGTTTAACCTTCAATCCAGCTGGCATCTTAAGCAAATGGATTAATAGGTGATACAAGAGAGACACTGCCTGAGTAGCTCAGCAGGGGCCACCAAGATGGCCAAGACTAGAGCATTTTACCTGAGGGGAAGAGTCTGGGGAAGCCGGATTTGACCACTAGGGAGATGGGAAGACTTTGGGGTTGCCTAACAGCAGCCTCCCAAGTACAATGGGGAAGGTATCAAGATGACAGCCAGGCTCTTCACAGTGCTACACTGCAAGGGGATAAGGGACAACTCATGTAAGATGAGACAGAGTATGAAGAAAAGTTTCTTCATTCTGAGGACAGTCAAGCAAGCTTGCCCAGTCTCTGCCCATGTAGGGCATGAAGACCCAAATGGATAAAGTGCCAGGCAACCTGTCTGACCTCAAAGCTTCCTTGAGCAGGGGGTTGGACTAGACATCTCCTTTCCTGGTCCTTTCCATAATAACATATACTGCTACATAATAACAGTGATCTTACAAAATAACTTAGCATCTTACCTCTCCTAGCGCAGTTTTGAGAAAGCCCCAAATATCTCAGAGCAGCAGGGAAAAGGTGAGCTCCTGGCACATACTTTTCACTTTCAAAGCAGTGAAGTAATTTCTCCAAATATCCCTATGATCCCTATAATCCATTTGCATTCTGCAGTTCACACAGTAAAGCAAAGGGACAAAACAGCAGGCAAAAACTATAGCAAGTCTCAAAGCACTAGCTTGTTACTTGCTAGAATGCAAACTTGCCCTGAAAAAATACAGAAGGAAAATACGTAATAACTAATGGCAAAACGGTTTTGGCTTAATGAGGATATTCACAAATTTCATCACTTTATAGCAGCAACAGTTTTTCCAGTATTCTGAGAATATAACCTTATGTATATTAACCATTAACTGTTAAAATTCTTTATCCAATCAAATCCAAGAATTAAAAAAAATCTATCTAAACACAATGAAAGCAAGATGCAAATCTTGTAAAGGGTACTGGCATATTTTCAGAGACAGTGTGAGTTACAGGACCAAGTCTGAGACCATGCCCTGATCTGTTTGGCAAGGGCTAATTTTGAAGAAAGCAGAGTACTCTCTTTTGGCAGGTCATACACACTTCCCTGTGGCAACAGCTCATGACTCAAGAGTTCACCTGCTCATCACCATAGCTGCAACACAGCTCTAACACAAGCTAGCTTTGGTGAGCAGGAATTGGTCTTGTTCACTCTCCCTTCTCCTGCCCCAAAGTCGATGAATTAATATTTTGTAGCACAGATACCAGAGGTGAAGATAATGACGTTAGAATTAACTATCAAGATGATTCTTTAAAACCACAGAAGTCAATTTTCTTTCTTGGTATGTGCAATACTTTTAAGAAATTAAAATAAAAACTCATCATAAAAAATAATGGCAACAGGAACCATTTTTTCTGAGTAAGAAGGAAGACAGTGGTCTGCTAATCCCCTTCCCCACACCCACAACCCTCACCCGATGTTCTTCTTTTGTGCTTTTTATAAACTTGAAAGTTTTTGACTAACAAAAAAAACTTTTTCCAGTTGTATTTCATCTAGATGCTTCTCAAAGTTCATAATATCTGGACTTTATACTTGCTTTATCTTTAAACTGTTTAATGGTGTAAGAAGATCACACTGCAGTTCTACAATACTATAATTATTCACTACTTAGTGACCACAGAGCTAGTTCCTTGTCCAAATCATTACTGAAGATACTGATATAAATGGAAAAAAAGTATAATTCGAGGCTTCTAATAGATATGTTCACCCAGTTTTACAGCAAATTATGTATATTAGAATGGGAAAATCCAAAAAATCCTATCTAGTTTTAAAATTTAAAAAAAAAAAAAAAAATTTAAAAATTTTAATTTACAGTTTCCCCAGTAATCTTACTGCTGAAGTCTTAATGAAAGGGATTTACAGTAATTAACAGAAAATTAACAGAAAACCAACAAATAAATATTAAGAATTCTAGCTGCAATTCCTATTCATTAATAATGGTATTTGAAAAGTAAAATTATTTCAATTTTTCTATTCTTTCAGATCCTGACAACAGTCAGGGATGTAATCTAGAAACATATTTTAAAAAGATCATGATTTGAATACTATTAATTTCAGTGTAGGCAATCTGTATAAAAAGAACAGAATAAAACCCAATGACAAGAAAGACAAAAGGGAATTCAAAGATGAACAGTTAAAAAAATAAAAACAAAGCAGAGCAAAGGTAAGGAACAGGAGGCTACACTGTACAGGGCATGAAAGAAGGATCATGGCAAAATAAACAAGGAACAAATGATTTAATTTGAAATAAGGTATTTCCCATTGTAAAGTGATGGGGATGTAAATTACGATAGCAACTGTGTTTCATAACCTTTTATGGGAAAGGAAGATGATGAGCATATTTGTTTGTCACAGAAGTCAAAAGTAGATTTCAGAAACTGAGCTGTGAACTGATAGAGTCAGACCAGCAAAACCCAAATACATAAAAAAAAAAGGGAAGTATGATTCTGGAAATACAAGCAGGATTTCGGGATTTGAGCACAGTTTGGGTGCACTAAGAAGAAATTGTAAATAAACCACACTCAGAGGATGATTGATTGATGGCAAGACAGGATTCCGGAGAGCACGGAAACGGAAGAGGCTTCAGACGGTCTCGGCAGATCATCCCAGTAACGCTGCAGTTGGTGTTCAGACTGAGCTCCTGACAATTCTTCCACAGGAGGTAGTTTAGGCATTCATAATACACAGTAAATTGGTCCTTAAAACTCAATTATTGATCATAGAGAAAAGACAAAAGGCAAACATTTTTTTCAACAATGCCTCAGCTCACTTTGTGTTTAGCTACTGCATGAACTGTGTTTAACCAAGCTGCTTCTGAGGAGTTTCATTTTAATAGTTTTTGCTTGTTCTTGGCAGTTATCCCGGGCATCCCAGGCAAACAGACTGCGCTCTGTGCAGGGCATATCTCATGAATAGCCATGGATTTTCACAGAAGCTGTTTATGTCATTTTAACTCTATATCGAAGTTATAGAATCAGATGCAAGATGCTCTGGTATAAAAAAAGCCACATGAGAAAATGAAAAGGATCAACGTGCCAAGTCTAAGAGCTTCCTCTTACCAGACACCAGTTACATATTTACATGCATACATATTTTGTCCCTGTTTGCTACTGTGAAGAATTCATTTTCTTTAGGATTCCAAATTAAAAAGGAAACAACAAGTTTAGAGGCTGTAAAACTCCTTTCCTCACAAGAAGAAAAGATTATAAACATCCTCTGAACTCTTGACAAAATTTAGAAGCTCAGATGATTGGATAGGCTTCAAGTGGTCTATTGCTTTTCCAGCATTGTACTCATAAAATAGTCACTCTGCAAACAAGACACTTTGTGGGGCTCAAGACATTTCTCTCAGAGAAACTGCTGAAGCAATGGTAAAAGCAATTAAACCCAGACAGTGTGAAAAGACAGGAGACCTGACAGTGATTTTCTGAAAATAGATACATCTACCTCAGTTCCTTAAACAGACCCTGAAACATACTGAGATTTTTTTTTCTCAACTTACTCCCTGCCCATTGATTCTTTCCAGGTCGTTTTTCCATTTATAATACTGAAAAAATTGCCGAGAGCAGTTCCATAACATGTATGTTAACTCCATAACCAGAGGAATCATAGCAATAACAATCTGCAGGATTATTGATAAATTTTTAACATTTGCAACAGAGAAGACAAGATCTGGTATTCAAACTTCATGAACACCCAAGTCAACAATGATAAATCATTCAAAAGTAAACACTCCTTCAAAAACACATTAGCCAATATTATAATGTGGTATGAGCAGATATACCCTGGGAGTAAAAAGAATAAAGAGATGCCATTTTATAGCAATCATCTTTCAGAATAGATTCCCATTCATACCCATACTCAAAAAAGTCAAACCAAACAAATAAGTATCATCATGAGCAGAAAGATCTAGAAAGTAAAATTGGAAAATGCCCTGTCTACAGTGAACACTGATTCAGTTTTCCCTCCATAATTACTATTCCAAAATTTTAAAGAGGAAAGAAGAATCTCTCTCAAGGCTGTGTCAATAGAGGAAGATTTTATGTATACTCATTGCACAGTATATAATCAAATAAAATTCAAGGTGATGGACTGCACATTAAAAAAAAGACCATTACTATTATATGTCTATCTACATAAATAAAGAGTTTAAAACATCTAGAATAGGGAGCTTGCATTGAAAACAAAATCATTACATGGTCATAGTAAGTCTTTCTGTAGGTGGCAGAAAGATGGATTGAGGCTTGATTTTGATACAGTTTTTCAAGTCTTCTGTTTGGGAATCAGTATGAATCAGCTGAATTTGCGATCTAAATTTACTTCAATGATGAAAAAAATCAATTATCTTTTAGGAAATTTAAATGAAAATAACACAAATCAAATAAAAATTTAGGGACCAAAGAAAATTTTAAGCCAAATGTTTCCATATGCATATGAACTGCTATAACATTCCAGATTTCCTGGTTGCCTGATGGGACTTGAAACCCTCATATAGACTCAATTCTATTCCATCCCTTCCCTTCCCACACATGCATAGAAGAGCTTATGTCTGCTATAGTAATTTTTACAAAATATTTCAATTTTTAAATACCCTAAAATGAAACTGGCTGAAGAAGAAAGGCAACAAAAAACCCTACACAAAACAAAGAGAAAAAGAGCCCTCAGGAAAACCCCCAAAGAACTTGCAAAAAAACCACTGAGCTGCTTTTTATCTACTGCAATGGCATCAAAGTATTTAATATTCCAAACACATGAAGAATTATTTGCACATTCATTTATTAATATTTATTACTGGCAGTACTTCGCTTTATTGAAAAAGGAAGGTCATTAGCATGATAATTTGGTGTCTTTACATCTACAAAAAAGGAAGATGAACTGCAGAAGCATCATTTTGACTTCTTTCATCCACTGACAGACTTACCTTTTCTGTGGCCTATGAAGATTTTTTAATGTGATATGACTGCTGAGAACAACTTTTTTCTAATAAATTTGATTTATTTAAAAAACATAAAATGGATAGAAAATTTACAACTCAGAGATAAAAAGAAAGCAATTGCTAAGTGTTAACAGAAGAAAGCACTGAACCCATCTAAAGAGCATAATGGCTGGATGTAAAGGAAAAACAAATCCTGTAACTGTGCCCCATTTACTCATGTATTTTATATGCTAAACTTCAACTGAAAACATGTTCTAAATTAAATCAAAATCCTGAATTTGTTTTATTTTGTACTTAGCTGTTAGCTACAATAAGACCATTATTGTGCTAGAAAAAGTTGTATCTTTCTGATGCTATTTGAGCAGAGGATATTTTATGCTACATACGTTCAAGGTGGGCTTTGTGGTATATAAGAGCAGCTTGCTTTGTTAACACATTGATGAAATTGCTCTCAATGGCTATTCTAAAAAGAGCTCTACAAGTATAAAAAGACATCGGTGATATTTTTTTTCCTCATGTTATTAATATATTTATTTTCTAAACCTCAGTCTACCAACCAATTCATACTTCTCTATGAATTTAGGTGACATTTCAACACCTGGATGCAGAAATATCACTGGCTAATGAAAGGACTTTTAGGAAGCAAAGTTTAGTGTTATTTTTCAAGTATTCTCTATTCATAAAGAACATTAAGACACAATCATAAATTCCTACTTGCATCTTCTTTTTTACTACTGAAAACTATGTGCATATGTACTCTATTTTTTCATCTCAAAATAAAATCTTTCTTAGAAAAAAAAACTTGAAAGCAAATGTGGAAGTTGTATATGGCACAAGCCATAATGTATTTGAAAACTTGCATTTTAGGTAAGCAGCAGACATATACCCCAAGACAGTCATGACTGCAGGTATGTGATTACCCCTCTCTGTTAGGGAAAAAAATCAAAATTAAAAAGCTTTTCTCTGCTACTTATTAAATGTTTTCCTGTTTCCTTCTCATAATGCATTTTTCTCACATTCTCTTCTCAAAAGTCATGCTTTAAAATGCTTGAGAAATAAAGGTTCCATCATTTGCTATTCTACTCCTTTTCTGCTACAGTGACAATACATTTTTCTTAGAGGCTGAAAGAGCACCAGAGGAAGAACTGGATCCTTAGCAATCTAAATGAAATAAAGATGCTGAATAAGCAGGACAGCATAGTTTCTGGCTTTTTAAAATCATTTCACACAAGCGTCTATTCTTCTTGAAACTATTTCCTAGAATCTTTAGTAAAAGGCTACACTAAGCAAAAATAGTACTTTTAAAGGAAGCTATATAGCTCAACATTAAGATTTTTACTCCTCTTTTCTTAGAATTAGAGAGATGGGTGTTTTCCTTTTTTTTTTCTGAGAATTTTAACTTTGACTTCCTGCATGTTTCTCTTGGATTCTTAATGCAAAGAAGCATTAATAATCCCACCTTGATTTTTTACAAGTTAATATTACTCTTGCATTTGTGGTTTGCTGTTATGTTCCTTTCCAAAGAAAAGAGTAGTAAGGCTAAGGCTAAGAATGAGTCACACTTGGGAGTAATCTTTGGATATTCTGGTCATTCTCATACTTTCCTCCAAAAAAAGTGAAAAAATACCCAAACTCAGAAGTACTTTATTCCACTGAAAATTCTTCAGGTAAACCACCCTCAGATTTTAGCACCATTCTAATGTAAATTGCTACTGACAAGAATGCATTATTTGTGCAAATGTTTTAGAAAGTCATCCTTGCTATTTGTAGTGCATTTCCATCCCAATCCTAGCAAATTAAACTCTTGAATTTCAATTACATTTTTGACCCAAGAGACACCCTCAAATGAGACTCAATTGAGCAGGCACAGTAACTACTCAAAAAAAGGACTGATTTGCCAGCAATGAAAGAGTGGTTACACTGAAATAATTGGTGAGATGTACACCAAAAATTCTCTTAACTCCTCAATAAAGCACGGGACTCAACAGGCTAAAAAAAGTCCTTATCCCTCACTTGTCCCCCTATGGCAAAGTAAGATTATCCAAATCATTGGCAATTTAAATTCGAGGGAAGCAAAGCTCAGCTCAGCTGGAGGACGAAATTCTGGCTTCCATTTGGTTTAGATTTTCTTCACTAGCTGTTTTTCTGCACTTCATAAAAATAGCATCATACTACTCCATATTACCAAATCAAGTAAGAATTGCATAACAGGGCTCTTTGAACTGGGTGTAAAATATAGTGTTCATAAGATTTCAACACAGATACTAAGTAAAATGATACAGAAGACCTTGAAGAAAAAACACCTCTGCTTTACTTCATAGTAAATCTTTAATACCTAGTGGTGACACCTTTAATGTTAGCAGTAAGGGAAATTTATGATACCCAAAAGCTTTTATGTAACACTAAGATTATTAAGCAATACTTCACTATCATCCTTAAGGCTTCCATTCACTTCCTGTTCCTCCTGTAACAGGAGAGATTTGTTTCAAACAAAAAACTGACTTTAGATAATCTGAGTGGGTACTGAAGGCCACAAAAAATTGAAATTTTATTAACACTCTCAGGCCCATGGTGTGATTCTTGGAATGTCCTGCACAGGGCCAAGAGTTTGACTAAATGATCCTAATGGGTCCCGTCCAACTCAGCTTATTCTACAATTATAAATATTAGACAGTATTCATATTTTTATCAAGTACATAAATTGTCTATTTTCAAAGGGTATTACTTCATGTGCTTTCCAAAAAAGCCCTGTTGAACTACTATATTTAGCTAAAACTCAACCTACAAATTTTCTAATGCAATTTAGTTGAAGATTTGTAATATAAGAATAAAATGCAGAAGTTGGTAGTTCTTTAATATTTACTTGCTTCATTTGGAATGCTTTTAGTTCCCAGTTATTTTCTTGAAGATTGATTCAAAGAAGTAAAAAATTTCCTTTCTAGAATCCGTAAGAGGTGAAATTATTATCTTTATTATTTTATTGAAAGCGACACCCTTTACTTTAATCCCTATCTCCAAAAGCTCCATAAACACCTTTTTTTAAAAGAAGACCATCTATAATAAAATGTCCCATTTCCCTACTACTTCAGAATTTTTTTACAAAATCAAACCACTGAAGCTACCTTGTCTTTCAAAAAAGTTTTCAACGCTAGCCAAAATTAATTCTAAATGTATTAATGTATTTGTTCAGCTCTGAAAAGTTTTAGACATGCAAATAAATCCTTAGATAATTCTAAAACAAGTAAGTGATTAATTTCCTCTTAAATTAGCAAAACCCTAGCCTAGAATGGGATGCAGGCATCTAATGATAAGATTATCTAGGAAAACACAACAAAACCAGAAAAAAATCCATTTCAAGTCATGTTAAGCGAAATGATTAAACATAGCTTCTGCTGCCCATATTTTCCTGTTGAATCCAAAGAACAGTAATTTGCAGTTATTTAACACAGTTTTTAAACTGCAAATATCATTTGTATTGCTATTTATATTTCTATTGTTAGCAATAGGCAAACTAGGAAATTTACATTGCTATCATATAAACACTTCTGGAAAATGAAAGCATTTTTATACTTACTTTTTATAACTGACACTGAAATTTAAGTTACTGTTACTAAATATATTTTTTAAATAAGTATAGAAAACAATTACAATCTATATCCATATGCTAATTTGCATGGAACCAATTTATAATACTGAAAACTAGAGAAACAATAGGCTTTCAAGAATAAGTGAACATTTCCATAGGGACATAAACCACCCACATAAAAATACCAGTTAAATGATTTTTGGTGCCGAGTATTTTTACAGCACTGAAATCTTTCAAAAACAGATTAAAACTACCAAACTTTAAAAGAACAGCAATAAGAAACAAGGAATAATGTTTAGCCAAATGCTTGCTGCTGGTCTTATGACATTTCATATTTCAACATTACAGACTGGTTTAAAAACTTGTGTTATTGCAGCAGCTTTAATAAGCAGAACTGAAGTGGCAGACAGCTGCTCACACATCCCATAACACCTGTAACATCAGAATGCATTTCAGGTTTCTCACCTTGTCAATCATTTTTCGGGCTTCCATTTCCTCAGGATTGGGATTTTCCAGCTCAATAGTGTAAGTACCTTTGTCACTCTGGTCATCCTCATTGTCCTTTTCAGCAGCAGCAGAAATATGTTGGCTCTTCAACTTTTTGTCCATCTCCTGGTTCTGATTAGGCCTATGGCCAAGGCTTCCTGAACTCCTTAACAATGCAGCTTGTAAGGCAGGTAATGCAGCAGAGGGTTCTTCTGATTTCTGTTTTAGAAGTTTGGCATGAACACCATGAACTGCTCTGTGATGTGATGAGCTAGCTTGCACAGGTGAAGGGACTTTCTCTCCTGATGCAGGTCTCACTCTTTCAGCTCGTGTGTGAGATGTTGGAGATGGAGATTCTGGGCACAGACCTCCAACGTTCTGAGAAAAAGAGTAAGAACGCCTCTTGCGAGGATGGTCTTCATCAAAAAACTCAATCATAAAGGCAGTCTGACTCAAACCAGCTTGCTCTTGCTGCTTTTCTGTGGAATGGACTTTCTGGTGTGAGTTTTTCAGCTCTGCATGATGATGCCTTAAGTGTTCTTCAAGTGCTGCCCGTTTACTGTAATGCCGGTGTGCACCAATATTTTCTGAATCACTTTGTGTGCCATCATCATGCTTATTCCCTACAAGCAAAGCAAAATAATATAGAGCACAGTGAAACAAAGGAAGACCCCAACATAACAGACAAAAAAAAAGACAAGCAGCAAACCAGGAAGGAAATTATTTCAAACTGGATTTCTGTTGGAACTCCAACAGCTTACAGTACCTGGCTCTGCAAATTTGGTACAGTTCCTTGAAATGCAATCAACTTGCTACAAGACAAACACTGAAACATTTTAGAAGCTGATCAGTAACAGCAGTGCATTTGAAGTATCCTTTCCCCAGTATTCTCATCTGTAAATACTTATCAGTGACATAGAAAAGCCAGTATTTTACCAGCTGTACTATAGCATGTTTTCGAATTATATCGGTTTTGTTACGGAGCTAGTTGATAACAAATGACTACTGACACATTCCAGGCAGGGTTAAGAGGAAAAAGAAAACCTTAATAAAGTCCTTCCGACAGTGGAAAGAGAACAGTTCATATTGCTGGATTCCTCCCACATTTCCAACAGATTATCATGAGCAATGTCTACTTAAAATTGGATGGAATTCTTTATTACTCTTTCCAAGAAGAGCAAAAAGTCTTTCCATAAGTCACGCCACTCAGCATCTGATGTGTGCATGTAAAATGGTTGTTATTACTTATTCATTCCACAAACTACTCTGAGATCTCTGAATAAGGATTACGTATTTCATAAATCATACATACACCTACAAATGGACTTTGCAATGATACCTGAAAATGTACAGAAGGCTGGATACTTACACACAGTAACTGTATTTAACACAGAGCAATCTCACATACAAGGAAAGTGTCAATGCTCCTAAGTCTTAGCCCAGTACCTGGGAAAGAATGGTTTTATCCTCTTTGAACTCTTTTAGATCAAATTTTGCTCATATATATATGTATATATATAATGTACAATTTTGGTATTTTTGATTCACAAGAGTTTAGGTTTTTAAGGTTTTCTAGTTAGGATACGCAGCAACTATTCAGTTAAATAGTAATTACATATTGGCTAATCTTACTTATCAGACTAATACCACTGAAAACACAGCTGAAATCCCAACTTACATTCCTGCTTTCTACTTGTTAGAACAGTGCCTACAAAAATTATGTGATGGTTCATATATTTCCAAATAATAATAAAGCAATATCAACACCACAGTGAAAGTCATATAATTTAACTTAGGAATGAGACTTCAGTACAGAATATTATAAGATAAAGCAGAGGAGGGAAAAAAAAAGCTTTGAGTTTTTTTTTTTAAATCAAACTTTCAAAGCACCTATCTATATATACTATCTAAAAATACAACTCATGAATGAGAATACAAACAGGCCATAGAAGATAACAAAATTCAGATATTTATTATGGCCATATGCATCCCATAACTTACACCTCTTTCAGATGAAAATTAACCAGACTTTGAGGAGTTTCTGCCAGGAAAAGGCTTATAAACAAAGCCCCTTCTATTTATCCAGGTGTCATGGCTAGTACGTTAAAGAACGTCCATTAATATAACACATTTACATGAAGGCCAAAGAATGTGATTTACACCGGAAGAAATAACATACTATTATCTTTATGCTAGCACATTAATCTAATTCTGCTTTCGGAATTTTATTTTTAGCTTAATTTGAAAGAGTCAGCCTTCGAAATTAGAATTTTGATCAATAAGGCAAAGAACATTGTACCCAGTCCCAGCTGGTTTAAGAACTAGACATGATAATGTTGCAGAGCCAAGGAAAATGAGAATTGTAGGGTTAATCTGCTGAAATTAAAAATGGAAAATAAGAGAGACTTGAAAAAGTTAATCAGAAGTTTTCATTCTGAAAGTTTGAATGGCACTGGAATCTTCATCTGAACATCAAGACTATCTGCTTCTCTATTCTGTTAAGTGACACTCAAGACAATGCACACTTGTCATGTGTAACATTTGATTCAATTTCATTTGAAATGTCACTGTCTGCAATAAATGAACATGTATGATCATCTGGAACTCCATTCAAAAGCAGCACTCATATGAATACAATATTCCTCAAGCTGAGCATAAAAACTGAAGTTCTTCCTTTATTTCTGATTCCTGACTCAAACTTGACTCCACCAAACATGATCCATACAAGCAGAATGAATATATGATGTACTCTTTGCCATAAATTATTTTCTTGGAACATACAAATATCCACAGAAGATACACTATTGAAAGAGTTGCTAAAAGCACAAATTGAACTTCAGAGCTTTGATTCAAAAAGCAATTCATGTTTTTAAAGTAATTAATGAGAAAAAATGAGATAAATAAAATTTAACTAAGGTTTGGGTTTTTTCCTTTTCATTTTCAAGATCAGTGTTTAAATACCTGATGTTTTCAGCCACACTAGAACATCTCCAATTAGCATATTGATTGTAATATTATCCAGCATTTGGTTTCTTATGCTCTTTGTAAGACTTAATTCAGCAATAAAATTTCCCAGCCCAAATCCTTGCACACATGTGCAGTATCTGTGATTTCATCTGAACTCAGCAAGGGCTCAGGGATCCTCTGACTGCATGCTGGCAAGGAATTGCTGCTTTCAGAATTAAGCATAGCTGGAATTATCCACTTTACCTTTCAGCCTCTTCAAGTACACTGGAACATCACTCTTGATACTTTTGGAATCCTCCTCCGTTGGTTCCCATATCATTCTTGGAGGATTGTTCTGTGCCAGCCAATCTGCTACTTTGCTCTCTGCAGCCATCATCACCGTCTGAAGCCCTGGCAGGTCCTGCCCACTGGAGGAAGAAGGCTTCTTCGACTTGTGACGCTGTTCCGATGTGAATTTCGTCACATGATCTTTGATCTTTACTTTTCCTGGAGTGTTGTCATCAAATTCAATGGTAAAGGAAGCATGCCCTGAGGCTGCTGCATGGGAGCTTTGGGTGTCTTTTGTGGGAATTTCATGAATAGTGCTCTCTGCTACCTGTGAAGCTTGCTGGCATTCTTTAGTAGGGATTTCAAAATAACTGGGCTCCCTACAGAAAGGATAAAGTTCTTCACTTGCAGATGCAGATTGCTCCTCAGATTGCTTGGCATCTGTGCTGCATCCTATTAGGAAAAATAAAAAAAACAGATTTCACAATACTTGGGAACTTCAGACTCTTCAAGAAGTTTCTCAACTCCTGTAAAGGCCACTTGAGTAATTCCTGGAATAAACAGTAAGATTGTGGAGTAGATTGAGCACCGTAGTTCTGGAAAAATAGTTCCAGAATTACATATAAAAAGTATTAAAGAAAAGGCAGTTTGAACTTCAGCTGTGAGAAGTGTAAAGTGGCAAAAAGCTTACTTAGAATTTGTCAAAGCTCGTGCAAAATATTTTTAGAAGATGTAAAGGTCAGATGAGTTATTTGAACATGGAAAACAGGTAAATCACAATGGCAAAATTGTTGAGATGATCATTATTG
Source organism: Rhabdornis inornatus (assembly GCA_013397075.1). Taxonomy (NCBI): domain Eukaryota; kingdom Metazoa; phylum Chordata; class Aves; order Passeriformes; family Rhabdornithidae; genus Rhabdornis; species Rhabdornis inornatus. Next base: position 183,422 of record VWZS01007269.1, read on the forward strand.
CAATTCCAATCTATTGGAAAAAACATCAAATCAGGGTGCTCCCAAAACAAGTTCTAATGATCTTCCATCTCCTGCAGTGGATAGAAAGCATAATTTTGTTTGGCCAAATTTGTCAGAAAAACAATTCACACATTAATGCAAGATAAACATTACTTCTGCCTTGAAAAGTTAAACACTGCTAAGCACTGGAAAGTGTTTTGGAATGGAAACACTTTATGTTTCTACAAAAGATAAAACCGAAGAATCAAGCTAAATCCTACTGTCATGTCCTCTTATTTTACTTGTTGCCATAGTTTGTAGATGAACAGAAAAAGGAACAATAGTTGAAAGCATGCAGAATGTTAGCAAGCCATGCTCTCACTGGCTAAATTAAGCAGAAAGTAGAAAAAGCACAGGGTAGTAATTCCAAGTTCCACTATATAGCCCAAATGAAGGCTAAAGCTTCCTGTGGTTGAGCAAAGCTACCAATGTACCTTTAAGAAAACAAACCTTCTGACTGCATTTTATGAACTAAGTCAGCAAAAATACCTGGTGGAGAGATGTGCTAAAAGCAACAGAAGCTGGAGACCAACAGAAGCTGCAGCAGCAATTGCAACTTAGATTCCAGCAAAAGAATTCTGAATAGTTCCGAAGCAATTTATCACGGACCACATTAAGATGTTTAAGATATCATTTCAGGTTGCCAAGGAAAGAATTAAGACTGCAACTAATTGACTTTAGGTACTGAAAAAAGCTACTCTACATCAGCTGAGGAAGTTAATATTTGTGTATGAAACTATTGTGCAATAAAATAGCAATAGAAACATTTATACTGAAATCAGGAATTCAAGGGGTAAAGGATGCAGGGTGGAATAATGCACCTAAGCTGCTCCTTGTGAGGATTTATGAAAAGGTTAAAAATAAAAAAAATAAAAAAAAGAAAGGATGGTAGTGTGATACAGAGAAATAAAATATTTACAGGAAAGAATAATACCTGAAAAAGTAAAAAAAAGTGTTATTGAGTGAAAACAAGAACGGTACACATTCTTTATAATTGCCATGTTTGGATATCCATTGGATAAAATTGCTCCAATGCAGGTAACAAAGCAGTTTTAATTTAGTTTTTCTACCAGTAGCTGTTACAAACACAAAATATGTTCAGAACTCAGACAGGTTTTTCTATTGTGCTGTTGGATTCCAAGAATCCCCTGGTTAATGCTTTCCACTGCACTATCAGCTACCTTATGTCTGTGAGGGAGTTTTCAGGCTCTACAGCAGCACCTCACTACTCCCGTCCCTGGGAAACAAAATGCCTTTTTGATACCCTTCCTGAACACACTTATACCAGGAGACACACAATACAGAATTAATATATTTTACTGATGCAAAAGTTATTAAAAATCTTCTCTGTTTATATAGAAAATCAACAGAAATATACCAAAATCACACTTTGCAGGTACTAGATTTTAGATAAAGAACCATCACTCTCCATTTGTTTCATGTAGCTAACAAGCTGGAATGGATCAAGCTCTGGTAGGATCAAATCTAGAGCTTGGATCATTACAATATGAAAAATGGTAATTGAAAAGGAGAGAAATCCACCACACAGCCAATTCACAGACAACTTTTTCACCCCCATGGTTCTGCTCAGAACTTCAAGCCAACAACATCATGCAATTCCTGTAGCCAATAATTAAGCCAGATATAGTGTTCAATATTTGTTCAAAGATAATACTCTGTTTTGAGAAATATTTCTAATTTTGGGCAAGGCAGGAGCAATCTGCTGGTCACACAAGACACAGTATTTTTCTGTAATTATGAAATAGCTGGTTTATTACCATCTTTTGAAAATAATAAGACTGTAGGCAAATTGCATCAGATGTACAGCAATGAGAAGATCTCTCACACTGGTTTGTCAGCATTGATGAAGAACTTAATGAAAAAATTTCTGTGTGAAATTTGTCTGCACCAAATTTAACATGTCAAATCAACTGTTTATACTATAATAATATGCACAGTACTTGATTCCAATATTTTTGATTAAACAGATGTTAGTATATAGTTTGAATCTAAATTAAGACAGAGTTTAACCAAAAGAAGCATGAACTGAACTAGTTTCTTTTACAAAAGAAACTGAACTGCAACTAAATTGTAAATTTTACTAATCTAGGAATTTTTTTAACAGTTATATAAATAAAAGTATCCAAAGTATAAGTTAATTTTAATTACCTAAAAATCCTATTTTCAGTCAGAAGTACTTGCATTTTTAGAAAAGTTAAATGCATCAGCATTGATTAGAATAAGAAATAGAGAAGGAGGAAGCAAAAATTAATATAGATCCTGATCTGAACCACCCTTCAATATTTTTCTCCCAGATTATAAATACAAGTCCTTACAGCTTTCCAAATATTACAAAGAATGATCTATAAAACAGTCTTACCTTTGAAATTCTATTATAAAATGTCATCTGCCAAGATGAAGGAAATTATGTATCAGACTAAATACAGACACCTTTAAGAGAAAACCTTCAAGCAAATACTGAAGATAGTGGTTGTCACTGCTCTACAATTTTTAAAGCAGAACAAGCATAGTATAAGTGTAGCAAAAAAGGCAATTGCAAGTGAGTTTTGGGAAAATGAAGGGACAGGTGGGTGGTGAACTTCAGTCTCTTAAGGGAACTGAAGGGATTTCATAACTGGCAAGACTAAAAGGAAAGGGGCAGAAAAAGTCCAGTATTATCTGTAAAAAGGGAGCTCTCACTCTTCAAAGATCGTGAGTGAAAAAAGACAACTGAGCAACTGTTTCTACAAGGCTAGCAAGGAAGCAATAATTGGTAGCTGCTACACAGGTGTAGTGATACTATTATTGAAATGAGTCTAGGAGAGGCTAGGAGGAAAACCATGGAATATTTTGGAAACCATGGGCTTAACCAAAGGGAGAGATCCTTTTCTAGGATACGTGTCTTGTGAGGAATGACTGGGGGAACTGGGTTTGCTTAGTCTGGAGAAGATAAAGCTCAGGTGGGATCTCATTACTCTCCACAACCACCCGGAAGGAGCCTGTAGTGAGGTGGGGCTGGTTTCTTCTACAGAGCCTGCAGTGAGAGGACCAGGGGACATGCCCTTAAACTGGGACAAGGGAGATTCAGATTTGACACTAGAAAATTTTTTTTTCACTGTAAGGGTGGTCAGGCATTGGAATAGATTGCTCAGGGACATGGTGGAGTCACCATCCCTGGCGGTGTGCAAGAGGCATCTGGATGTGGCACTGGGTGATGGTTTAGTGGTTTAAGTGTTACAGTGCTGGGTGGATGGTTCAACTGGATGATCTTGAGGGTATCTTCCCACCTCAGTGATTTCTATTCTATTCTATTCTATTCTATTCTACTCTATTCTATTCATGACCATTGGAAATGCAACACTCACTTTGTGACATTAGCAGAAATGATTACACTTTCTAGGACTTTCTGGGTTTTTTAAAGCCTTACTTCTCAAGTTACGCACACGAGTAGTCAGAATTTTAACGTTTTACTTGCTAACCTGGACAAGAAAAATCATAGGTGTCTGTGCTATTCAGATGCACAAAAAAATACCTCTGTATATTAATATATCATCATCTGCAATGACAGGAAATCTCAGAAAATATTTTGCACAATCCTCAGATTTTTAGTGATGCTCTTTTCTTTCTGCCTTAAAAATATACTTTTAAGAATTAAACTTGTAAAAGAAAATGATCTGGAACTTACAAAGCACTTTCTGTAAAAAAAGTCTGTAAACCTGAAGCAATATATTTATTTGCAGTAGGTATAAGAAACAGCCAAAATATCATATTTACACAATACCCCAAAATATTTTTAATGATAGCTTTATATTTGGCACTGTGCAATGGTATGTGTAATAAAATAAGCTGAATTTAGCGCTTTCAAATGCTTAATAGAATTTCTTTTTTTCCTTCCTCTTTCTTTTCATACTCCTACTTTTTATTTCCCACTTACGTTACAGTTTTTTTTCTGCTTTGCAGCAGAAGTAAACTTTTCATTTTTATTTAAAGACAAGATTTCAATAAATCCACATAATGATTCACCTAGTATTGAATATGAAGATCTTTTAATGATTTCATAACCAGTCTTATGAAAAAATATCAGAATTGCTCTTTCAAAATAAAAATACAAACCAGCACTGTATATAAATTCCCATCTCTCATTATAAATCTCTTAAGCACCTGCATTAAAGAAGTTTAAGTGAAAAAAGGACAAAACTAATCTTATCTAAATATATTGCTGTGATGGGTCTATAGAGCTCCCCATCACACAGTATGCACATCTGCTGCTAGAGCTTGGCAAAGCAAGCCTTATACGCTGTGCCTCCACATATTTAATGACAAAACACCAAAATTCTAGAACAAACTTTTAGAACTTAACTGCTAATACTGCTGATTAAGCATCACACAATGATACAATGTGTGTAAACTCCTACAGACTGATTACACTGGTATTTCTCAAATAACTCTCAGCCTGCTTTACCTGAAAATGACACTGTTTCTTAAGTGCAAGGAATGTGTTTAATCTGACTTATTCTTATGCAATGCTGGAATTAAAATGCATGCCAAGTGGAAATAATTACTTCAGATTCCTGAAGTCTTCTTAAAAACTTATTTCTGTCTTTTCTTATACTTCTGGTAAAGGCATTAATGACATAAAATTCTACAACTACTACTAAGATCAGCAGAGAATGCAGTTTTTGCTTTCCCAGGAACTGAGTGTAACATATGGCAGTAATAATAATTACAGACCCAATAAACCTGCCAATAACATAGACATTTAACATCTGTAGCTTAAAGTCATGCCAGAGATGTACACACAACTGTTCATTTTAACACAAACTAGTAGATCTATGGATCAATGAATTAGAGCATTACATATGTCTGAAAAATGTAGGAAGGATTTTTCTTTTCAAAGTGTTCCAGGTTATTCTGCTCTGTTTGTAAATAACTTTCATTAGTGAATTTCTGTTGTGATAGAAATACATTGATAATAACATTGAAATAATCTTATTAACTTGAAACTGTAGAGACTAATTGTCTATAGTTGGCTTAACAAAAATAAATCTCCCACTTCAATCTCCTCATTAAACCTTACCCCATCTCTTAGAATTCAAGTCTTCTTTTCAGTAAATAATCATGTAATACATCATCAAAGCTTGACAGATTTTTAATAGGATTACTTTGTTAAAATGTTATCTGACTTTATCAAGTTGAGTTAGTTTAAGAATTCAACTGTAATGTACTTACTTTTAAGCAGTTTATACTAAAAAATATGTCCCTGATCAGTATTTGAAACAATACAATTTAACCCATGGAAGAATAATTAGCTACACCAATCTTGAACATTGTTATTAAAATTTGCTTATATTTTAAAAATATTCAAGCATGACAATCTTCTGAAGTTTCCAATTTTCATTCATACGAGTGTGTCTTTACATTGATTTCCTATTATTATATTCATCTGTATTATAAAACCTAAGTGCTTGAAGAAAATACATAGTAACTTGTTGAAAAGAAGTTACTATTTTCAGAGAAAAGAATTGTAGGCCAAAAGTCTTATGATTTTATAATTGCATGAAAACATTCATAATGTTTTTTGCACACTTCTACACAGACACAGTGCTCTGAGACTGTGGAAGTGTCCATAGAAGCAAATGCCAACTCTTACATGGCTTGTCTTCTCAGACTCTCTGCCAATACTACTAAAAATTATCTACAACAGTCAAAAACCAGACTAGTAGAACATACAATTAAGGTCTACTCAGAGATGAGGTGATCATGATAAATAAATCATTTGTCTATACACGGGATTTTAATTCCACATCCTCACAAATTAAACGGTTCTGCAAAAAAGTCAGGTTTTGGATTTTTCTCAGCAGTGTCTTCCTTTCACATAAGCTTTTGTTTAGTATGTGCTTTTTCAAACTGAATTCCATCCCTGCAGATTTATGAGTCTTTCAGTTTGAGGAAATAAAAGCTATTCTTACACTCTTTTTAGACCAATACTATTCATAGGAGATACATTCATGGCTAAACAAAAGCAACAACAAAATAAAAGGGATTTGCAATATTTTTTTTTTTAAAGGACAAAATGTTGTATTTGCCAAGAAGGTTTTGTGCTCAAATTTAGTTTTTGTATAGTATATATATATGGAAAACAAACAAACAAACAATTTAAAATAATTTAGAAAATATTAATCTATTTTCTCTATTCAACATTTATCTTATAATGACTTCACTAAGCGAACAATGTCAAAAATATCCCCATCACTGAAGTTCAGTCTAAAACAAACTTATTTTTGTCTACTACTGAAACAGATGGCATCTCCATGACTAGTTTGAGTGAAAGTCGGAATCTCATTTTTCTTGGAACTCAGGAACTAAGATAGAAGCTAAGATAATCACTTGTTGAAAAATCTCTTGATAAAATAAATACGAGAGCATGTAAACCATTTGCTGTAATTTGATGCTTATGAAAAAGCAATTTAAAATTACAAAAAGTAAGAACAGGCATGCTACTAAATATAAGCTGGTATCTTGTGTCACACCTTGTTAATGGCATGGCATTCCATCAAAAACACAGACTTCAGCATATTACTTCTCAATAATACTATATTTAATGAGGTAAAATGAATTTAAATGGTTTTATCTGGTGTCTTTATACTAGTTCAAATCTCAGTAGACTTACTCTACTGTCTGAATGATGACAACTTTAGAATAATATGAAAAAGATCATTAAAAAGGCTATGGTAAAAGTTAATTCCAAAGACCTTGCTTTCACTACACTGAAGTGTTCATTTAGTTTGATTTATGCATTTTTAGACTTCACCCCAGCTCCTGCAAAAAATGATTCATGTTAACCAAGGCAAGTACTATGACAGGAAAAGACAAATTCTGGCCTCAATTTTTAAAGTACTTTAAAAAACTGTGAATGTAAAACTGTTGGACCTTAAATATGTGTCTAAAGAGCTAAGCAAACATGGTTGAATTTTGTCCTAAATTGAATAAGTTTTAAGTTACCGACTTCATTAGAATAGCAGCCACTTTATTTATATGCCTGATGATAGATATAAAGCCTAATTATAGGTACTGAGATTGAAGTTCTGGCAATACATGTTGTGTCTAGACAAGCTAACTAATAAAAAGGTCTAGATTACAGGGGAATAAACATTACCAGTTTAACTTTAGACTACACAAATCTTTACTTCAAGACCTACAACATGCAATTCCCACTAACACAGCATTATTGAATTACAGAAGTGAATGTTAGTACAGATAACCTTATATAGCTAAAAGTCAGACACAAATATAAAACATCACCATTTATTTTCAGAAATTATTTCAATAAAATATTCCTATGCATATAAAATAACAGAGACAAATTAAACTGAAAAAAAAGACACGCTGCTTCAGGTACTGTTATTTGCTATACTTATTGATAGAAAACTGTGTTACATACTAGAAAACTGACACATTATATGTGAAACTCATCTCTGTAAATGCACAGTTTCTCACAAAAATATATTCTTCAACTACTTTACATTTTAATTGACTTTCATCTATGCAAACTGTGAAACTTCCAGACATTAATATCTGTTTAGTTCCCTAGTTAAGAATATATACAGTTCAGTAAAGAGAAAAAAAAACAACCAAAAATAAGACAACACACTTACCTGAAGCCCCTGTCTCAGGCATTTTTTCTTCATGCTTGCTATCTGGCTTACAACCACCTTTCTCATCAGCTTCATCTTCACCCCACCAGGCTGGCTGTCCATACAAAGGTGTCCCACGAGGCATGGCAGAAATATCTATAAAGTCAGCCCAAAGAGGAAATAACTTTTCTGTTTAGCTGTGATATTTAGGTTAAAATCACATGAAGAGAAAGTAATTTGCTTGGATCATTTCACCTGGAAGCTGAAGTGAAATGGTTGCATGCATTTGCCTAAATACAAAACAAACTTGGAGGCCAGACAACTGATCTGGGTTCTAAATATAAAAGCTTACTAATGACCTGATCAAAACTTCTGGCACAAACGTTTATGCAAAGGCAGCTGGCAACTCTTATTGTTACCCTGATATACCTGTAAATATTATTTCTTCTTTCAGTTTGAAGTCATCAAGATAGCAATACATTCCTAAACACTGTTTGCTGCTATTTCTGTAAGAAGATTCTCATTCTTACCCACATTGACCTTTCAACGAAATCTGAACTCACTGCATGAAAAACTGATCAAATTATGCAATGTTGCCAAGGTTCCAAATTGCTGACAGCTACTACAGAGTGCTGAAAGTTACCTTCTGTGTAAATCATTATTGAGCACAATCAATTTTACAGGTTGGGATTTTTTTAAAGGTATTAATTAAATTATATCACAACTAAAAGTGCTACACACATGGTTAAATATATCTAAATGCAAAAATTAAATAAGAAAAAAATACTGATATTATTAAAATTTCAAACTTGATGTTAAATTGGCTGGGTTAGGTTTTACCTAATCTTTTGGAAGATTACCTCACCCTACAGAGATTTAGCTATTTTAGCATCATATGGATGTTCTGAATATATTTTAAAGAGTCTTTATACAAAAAAACCCATAATCTGTTAAAATTGATCTCGGGAGCTTGTCTGTTACTTTACCCATTAGGAATATCAACTTTTTTTTTGGTATTTCATACACTTGCATTCCAAAGATGATTTCATAGCCATGCCAAAGGTTTCCACATGATTTTAAGACATGAAGTACTTCCTTTTTACACAGCATTATGCCTTAGTCAATACTAAATTGTTTTAAAAACTTGATGATTACACAGAGAATTTGTGGATGCCCCATGCCTGAAGTGTTCCAGGACAGGCTGGATGAGGCTTTGAGCACCCTGGTCTAGTGAAAGGTGGCCATGGCAAGGGAGTGCACCCTAAGTGATGTTTAACCTCTGTTCCACCCCAAACCATTCCATAATTCTATTCTTGTGCACTGAATTAGCAATAGTGAACAGATATGCATTTATATAGCAATGGTGAGAGAATCAATCAAAAAAAGCTTCTGAGAGTTCCACTCAAATATAAAGCTCTAGCCTTGACTGTTATTTTTGGAAGAGTGAAAAGAAAAATAGAAGATGTGGATAACCCCCCCAAATGTGCTACTTTATGTATCCTTAATGAGATACTGGATTAGACAACAAAACAAACAGGTTAATTAAGTACACCACAGAAGCCTGTATGTGGGGAAGATAATTCTTCGAAGTGAGTCTTCTGGAAGAATAGATAAAACCTAAACAAAACTGTCCAGACTTGACCTAAGGCAATCAGACCTAGACCGTTCCATTTTAAGGAAACAACAATACCTGATCTCTTCCTTATTCTTGTGGTTATTTCCACTACACTTCAGCAAGTCTCATGCTGAAGTTCATCAGATAATCAGAGAATGGTTTGAGCCAGAAGGGACCTGCCATGGGCAGGAACATCTCTTGCCAGACCAGTTTACTCAAAGCCTTGAACACTTCCAGGAGTGGGACATCCAGAAACTCTCTGGACAACTTGTTCAAGTGGCTCACTACTCTCACAGTAAAAAATTTCTTCCTAACATCTAATCAAAATCTCTCCTCTCTCAGTTTAAAACCATTGCATCTAGTCTTTTATCACTAACTGCCTGTGTAAAATACACTCTCTCTCTTTTTTTACCAGCTGTCTTTAGGTACTCCAAGGCTGCTATGAGGTGTCCCTGGAGCCTTTCCTTCTCTAGGCTGAACAACTCCATCTCACAGCTGGTCTGCTCCAGCCCTCTGCTCACATTTTTGGCCCTCCTCTGGTCTCATTCCAACAGATCCAAATCCTTCCCATAGTGGGGGCTCAGAGCTGGCTGCAGTACAACCCACACGAAGGTAAAGACAAGCACAGCAGAACCACCATGACACATTAAATAAATATGCACGATGGTGTAGAAACAAGCCTGAAACTACAGTACCTACAGGTCTTTAAACCACAATAGAACACTTAGGTTATATCCTGACACATCAAACTATGAATGCTAGGAACTACGAAACAAACAAACAAAACTCCCACCCATTTAAAAAGGAAAACCCAAACCAACCAAAGGAAAAATAGTGCACCTGGTAATGGTGATGATAAAAAGTACGAACTGTTTCTGAACAAGTATACTTTCATTTAAACTGCAAAAAATAGCAATTTCCTGCCACAAATGCTGCAAGTTTGTGATTTGGGCAAAGAAATTTAAAGATCTTACAAATACCAATTAAATCTCTCTTTAAAAATTTTCTTAACATGTGGATGTTACTGTAAAAAATGAAAAAATTAACTGCCAAAATTTATTATTTATACCTAAACTACGGTGAATTGTTCATATATGTGAAATTTTTACTGTTTACAGAATTTCACAATCATCCTACTGAAGCCAATTAACACCCTTTCCAAGTTTTTGTGCTTCTGCAACAAAAAAATCAACCTTACCCATTGTCTTTTCTTCAGATTTCAGTGCTTCTGTAGTTTTGTGGTGCACTTCAGCTGTGGAGTCTGTTACCTTGGACTCTGAACTTTTGGAGCTGCTTTGTTTCGATCCTTCTGCCTCTGAAGATTTTTGGGATAACTGGAGTTGGCTTGTGAATTTTTCATGCTACATGACATTAAATAGAGAAAAAAAAACAAACCCTCAAAGAGTGTGAAAAAAATCTCTATGTTATAATAACTATACAATGACAAAAAAAACCCAGGAACTGCACATTGTTACCTTAAGTGCTTCTTCAGGGACTCTCATCTCTCCCCTGACCACAGTAAAAAGATTAGTATGTAGGAAATGATAAGGAAAATACTGAAAAAACTCTGAATTCACACAAGGATTTTACAGAAAAGCAACAATTATGCAGCCCATTATGCCAATAGAAGGGTGATGGCTTTCAAAATACATCACTGTTAGGATACCGTGCACTATCATACTCATCAAAGCAAATGAAGTTATTTACTATTTGTAAACAGAATATTGAGTGGACACCTGAGTGTTTTAATAACACAAGTAATTTTTTTTCATTCAGTAGTTTGCTGAATAATTAATTGTAATCTTATCTGCTTGTATACAACTGCACATGATACAAATACTTGTGTATCTGCCTCAAAGAAAATTAGTACTTCTAGCAACACAGAAGCTACACATTATGTTCTAAATCGTAATTGAAAGTTGAGGTTTCTTGTAGTGAGAGACAATGGAATGTACTTTATTAGTAGTTCAGACCAAGGCAGAATATCCTAAACCCCGAGATCTTCTCTAATATAGGCATTTTTGTAGCAATGAGAACACTTAACTATAACGCTAACAAGACAAATTTGTCCCGACACTGCATTTTTATGACAAGGATATCATATCCAAATCTCAATTTATCTTCTAACTTCAGAGTGATGTATGTCTGTTCTGGAATCCTCACATCATTCACAAATGTCTGCAGAAATAAATGAAAGAAATAGCATTAAATTCCAAAACAATAAAATGAAATAATTTAAATAATTTTATACAAAAGTCTTCAGCACCACAAATTTTCTACTGGTGATTCACAGGGAAATTATAAACTCAAATTGCCAGCTGTTTAACAAACTATGTCAAAAGAAAGGTTTAACACCAGTTGATAATGAAGTTGCACGTTGGCCTTGAAAAATTCCTTGCATGTTTAATCTTGTTAACAATATTGATTGAAGTGTTGATTAATGTTCCCTTGAATTAGCACCTCCACTTACTACTTTTCTTGCAATTTGCTTTTTCAATCCCAATTAACTGCCAGAATTAATTTATCATATTTGTACAGCATTTAGCATTGGATATGAGAGTTCTGAGGCAGTTTATTTCTAATCATTGTCAAAGGACTTAAGTAAAATATGGATGAAGTTGGTGCATCTCAGTAACACCAAATATCAGTGATAAGAATTCAATATATTGCAACCCTACAGGATCATCCTTCTTCTGACTTAAAACTTCTACAATATAAACATGTTTCTAAAGAAAGAAACAGTTGAAATACGCCATTTTATAAGCACTCAAAAGTTGGAAAAACTTGAATAATTAAATAAGTAAAAAATCCAAATAGTTGAATGATTGTGCTGCTCATAACGAACTGTAGTTAGAGAGAAACAATCTCCTTCCCCAAAATAATAATAGGATCTTCCATTTAATTTTCTTTTTCAAAAGGAAAATAATGTCTATTTCATTACTTAAAAATTGTTTGCCTTCTTCTTAGAAAACATCTTCTATGGGAAATAAGAATAAAAGGTACCACTATTTGCTGGTTTGTAAGCATGAAACTTTCAGTAATGTTTCAGGCATATTTATTTCACATTTTTAGATTCCAGAGCAAAAACCTCCGTGAAGACTATCCTCAAGGCACTCTGAATTTTAGTGAGCCAACAGAATTTAGGCCACCTTGCAGACATGTATGTATATAAGAATGTATACATTTTTTCCTCCCAGGTCAGAGTTCCGAAATTCATGTGCATGCATGGCATACCCAGCACAGAGAACTCCAAAAGCTGTGTGTGCAGTCTGCTGACAGCCTCATGTTCATGACTGAAGTGATGGCAAACAACAACCAAGTCTCAGTTACTCTGCCACTGGAGCTTTAAAACCTCATCACATGCTTTGGGATGCCAGACAAAGCTAGCTTGAAAAAACTAGTGACTGTGTAAGTAAGGAATCCTTTTCCCCTTTAAATCATTCCATTCACATGATTTCTACAGTTTATTCTTCAAATAGTGAGAGTCAACTGTCATAAAGTTTGCTGAGCTTTTCACAATCCAGTCCTGAAACACCCGTGTGAAAGGACTTTGCTGTAAATATTCCTGAGAAGAACATTATCCAACAGGGCCATGGATTGTTAATACTTCTTCTGGTATATTTTTGAGTTCACAAGTCAAAGGAGAAAGTACAGCTGAATTCTACTAATACTAGGGAACTAATAATTACATACTAGCAACTGCACACATTTGCTTCAGAAAAGATAAATTCCTTCATCTTTTTTGTATGGAAAAAAAGAAAAACAGGACTCTCCAGAACAAGCCACAACAGGCTATCAGAAATAAAATTTTACATCATGTAAAACAGAAATAAAATTTTACTTCATGTAAAACTGATTAAAATTTACTTTTGTTTCTTCCTCAAATCTAGATGTCCAGGATAAAGACTTCTAGATTTATAAGTCCAGGAAAAAGACTCCTGTAACCTTTTCACTGAACTGAGTGTTAATCAACCGTACATATAAGAATATTCAAGCATTAGGGCATCAGGTGCAATTACAGTTCAGCTTGTGAAATTATAAAACTCATAACCAGAATAATGGTATCAGCCACCTCCCTTTAAACTCTGAACTATCTCGAGTGGTTAAAGTGCATTACACCAGGAATGGAGTACTTCTGTATACGAAGTATGTATCTGCTCTCAAAAGAGATGGGACCAACTGGAGAGATGCAAAATAAATCTTTTGATGAAGTATGCAAAATAAGAAAGGGCAAAAGCTGCTGAAGCACTAGAAGAGGCACTTGGCTGCTAGGGAGGTGGTGTTCTCAGTGGAAACAGCAGCTAGACTAGAAAAATTATCACCTAGTTCACCATATGGTACTGAGGCATTGTTCTGCCACACAGTTAAGTATGGTGTTACAAAAATAATGTGTTTTGTCCATTAACCTGAAACCAGGTAAGCAGATGTATGAAAGAAAAGCACAGTGGGAAAGTGATAGTAAGGAAAACACTGTGAAGACAAAGAGCAAGGACTGAACTCCCGAGACTTAATATTCCATGTCCCAAAACAGTGGGAAGAAAGAGTTCCTTTGATGTCTCTGAGTAAACAGCTCTAAAGCAACTGAAGCTTCATCTCGAACTTGAGAATGAATTAGATCAAGAGAAGCAAATCACTGAAAGCTCTTTATCAGAGGCAAAAAAAAGCAGTTGAATGAAGGCCTTTTAACATATATTTCTATTAAATTCCAGTTTTGTGACAAGGCAATGAAAATCTGAAGGTATGTACACTGACTACAGGAGTTACAGAACTAGGGAATAAAATCAAGTGTCTCAGCAAAAAAAAAATTCTATGTGCTGAACTTATTTTCATCACTGCCTTGAAACAGCACATTGACTTTGAAAATACAGAAGTATATTAAATATTTAAGGACCAAAGTCCTTGTATATCTACAACTGTTCAAAGGATATAGCCCTTCAGTATTTTCACATGGAGTTGAAACTGACTCTTTAGAAGGCGAGCTAGTTACCTTAAAACACAGAAAAGCTAATAGAGACAGTGACAGAGTTTCATTTCGAAATGCACTTCAAGATCAAAACACAGTAACTTGAGAGTTCTTCTTCATCTTCTATTTATTTAAGCACTTTACAAAACTATTCACTATCAGTAGCTTTCTAAGTATTATTCAAATTAGCAATCACAGATGAACTCATGATTTCATTCTGTACATATTCACGAGAGAGACAAACAATTAAAGTTATAAAATAACAACCATAACTAGTGCAAATACACAGTTCATAAAGAAGTATCTAAAGGGCTACAAAATTATGACAAAGTTACTATGTTTTTAATAATTTGCTATAATATCAATAACTTCTATTAAAAAAGTGATGCTTAGCTAGACTTCCGAATATGCAATTCCTAGGAAAACCTTAGAACATAAAATGCCATACAAAACTCTACTTTTCACATAATTTTGGATTTTTCCTATATTGGTTTGCAAACACTTGACACAAATTATTCATAGAGAGTTTAATAAAAATTACTCTGAAAAATCAAATGCAAATATATTATTATTTAAATACATTTTCATACAACATGGTTATCGCATAATCATTTTTCCACATAAAAGGTACAGTTTAACATTCTTTTCTCTATTATAACAGGAGAAAAAGGAATAGCCCATGAAATAAAATCCGTATCATAATTGTACATTTTAGAAATTTAAATATATTGGGCTTTTTAGACACTATATTCAGGATTCTGGTTTTTTTAAACAATTCTGAAATACATAAGTATAACATACTTCCTTTTATTGTTCTGAGCTACTGTCTAGCTACTGCTATTGTTCTACCTACTGCCAAGGCCCTCTTATTACTGGAATTAACCACAGTGGTTTAAAAAACATGCAGTGGAAAACCCCTGCAAAGACTATGCTTTCCTTTTCAATGTTCCCCCATTTCCAGTCTTGCATTAGAAAGGTATTAATGTACAATTAAAAATGGCTTGAAGAAATCCCAAAACACAGACACAGAACACTATGGTCAGCTATCTATTTCTGTGATGTTAACTTACCCCATTCAAGCTGCCCAAATCCTTCACCAAGTGTTCATCTGTAGAGGCATCATAGTTGAGTACAGCATGTTGCTTGTCCACACTCCGTGACTAAAATATATTAAAGAAAATAAAATAAGGTATTTGAAAACCAGATGAAGTAGTTATGGCTATTTCTTAGAGCAGTGTGATCATTTTCTTTCTACATAGCACATTTATTCAAATTATATTAAAAAGATAGTCCCACATGTGAAAAAGACAATCTCTAACCCAACTCCAAGTATCCACAGAAGTCTAAAACTAATTCAGAGTACTTATTTTCTTAATCTTTCCCTAGATATGATGAGTCAGATCCAGATATATGTTATCCAAAGGTTTTATTTTTTTTTCAGTCCCTACCAGTATCACTGATGTTTAATCTAGTATCATCAACTTCACTTTATTTCTTACTCTTTCTCTTTCTCTCTCCCCTTAATTACATGCATCTTTCAAGACTTGACTATGATTCCAGGGTGTTGCTGTTCTCTCTCAAGCACACCATTTCCTGTCATGCATCTGGGATAATTACCATAGTATACAAGCATTCAAAGTGTTCCTCCTTGATCTCAATTTCCTGAACCAATTAGCTATAGCCTCTTCACTAAAAGTCTGAGCAGTGCCTGAATTACTATTCCCATCAGTTCTGACTTTCTCAGTCCTTCCTTAAGCACTTCAATATCATTTATTTAATTAATTCTTTATTTCACATCCAAACATCACCACACTCATGAGGAACAATCCTTGCTACAATTTCATCCAAGAACAGCAGCTCCCTAACACCGAAGTCTCTCTTTCAGCACTCACTCCTGGCCAAGTGTTTGCAGCCTGAGGTGCTGATGGCAAGGAAGGGAGGTGGGGCTGGATGTGTCTCCTTCATGCATGCATATGGTCAGCACCTGGACATCTTCAAGAGCTCCCATGAGAATGGAGACCACAGCTCATCTTCTCCATCAGCCCACACTTGATCTTATGTTTGCCAGTAATTCTGCTAGTGCACTGTCACAACATGACTGCACAGCAGCAAATTCCTTCCACCAGCACACTTCCTAATTTCAGGTTTGCATCTTCTGTCCTTGCTATTCAACTCATTCTTCAGGACTGTATTGCACAGAGAATGGTTCATTTCTGTCTGAGAGGTCCATGACTTCTGTGTACCAGCATTTGTGGTCTGCCAGTTCTAGGAGTCCTGCCTTACCGAGTGCACTGGCCAGTTCAAGGTATCAGCACACATAACTAGTACTCCTAAGGAAATGTTTTCTCCTATTGTAATCCCATAGTTACCACCTCACTCCTTCTCCATTTCTTGAGACTTGCTACTATTATTTTCCTTATTTTCAATTTACTTTCTCATTCTTCCTTTCCATTTTATGACTGCTTTGCTTTCTCCTCAAAGGAGTGAGATCAGTGTTCTGCTTATACTTACTATTTAATTTTTAGACTTTTTATTTTGTTCTGCATTTTTGAGGGGTTTAATGGGAGGGGGCAGGATATCGAAGTGGAGAATAAGGAAGAGACAGACAAATGAACAACTTCCCTGCCAATATAAGCTGCACTAATATACTACATCAGTTAAGTGTTTTTAATGGCAGATGAAGACATAGCAACACGGTTCATTTTCTACTAACTTAGAAATCTTTCAAGTGAAAACAATCTCAATACAATGAAATTCATTGATGTGCATGTTCTATTGAGCCTACAATATCAAGCACGGATTACATTTTTCCACACTCAAGTGGAACCACTGCACCAAGAATTACCCTATTTTTACCTAAGCTATTGAAAAAAAAAATTAACTTCTCTCAACGTTATTATTCAAATACATACTTAATTATTAATAATTTATTTAATTATCTTTATATGCTACATCCTAATTAAAATAAGTTAAAACAGAAAAGACACTAAAAGATCCTCAAAGCTTCATGATACTATGTCACATCATCTGAAATGCTAAGAATGATTATTCAAGTCTGTAGCTTTTACAGAAACACTGGAAATTCTGCAGAACATTACAGTTCTCCACAGTTTCAGATTAGCCACATATAATTGGACCTTTTATTAATTTCAGCCTATCTTTACAGGTGCAAAGACTGTGCAAGTCTTTTGAATGCCTTTTTTCCTTTAACTTTTTTATTGCAGCCTTCCAATCAAATGTAAGGGCTTTTAAAATTCCTTCTTTAAAGACTGCAGTGCCCTGGCTGGCAGCTAAACACCACAGCTGCTCACACACCCTCCACTGCCCAGCGCGACGTGGGATAGAACAGGAAGAGCAAAAGGAAAGAACTCATGGGTCAAGTTTCAGCAGCAAAGAGGAAGAAGGAAGAAGAAGTAAAACAAATCAAGTGACAAGAATGCAATCACTTCCCACCTCCCACAAGCAGGCCAGTGCCCAGACAGTCTTTAAGCAGTGGGTATCTTCCCCAAAGCCCCTCCCTCAGTTTTCATTGCCAAGCACAACACATTATTTGTCACAGAATATCCCTTTGGCCAGTTTGGGTCAGTGGCCCTGGTTGTGCTCCCTCTCTACATTTTGTACACCCCCCCAGAGAAGTGTGTGTAGGAGGAGCAGAGTAAGAGAGAATGCCTTGAAACTGCACACCACACTGTTGAGCAGCAGCTGAGATAGTGGTGTGTTATCAACAGTGTTTTGGCCACAAATCCAAAACATAGTACCATAATGGCTTCTATTAAAAAAAAAAAACAACCCACCAACCAGCCAGATCCAGTACAAAGATTTATATATGCCTACAGAAATAAGAATTACAGAATAACTGCAGTAAGAGCCATACAGATATAAAGAGGAAAACTCTACCCTCAGTTAAAAAAAAATTGTGACTGGTGTTATTTTCAGATAGATCAATCCAGATCTACTCAATCCAGACTATACAGAAAATAAATGCATTTTTCTTTGCAAATAATTCTGATATAGTGAATAGTGTAGATTTCTTTTTTTCTTGCAAATGATTTCTCCATCAACATTCAAAAAGATTTCTAAACATAAAGGTGAAAGAAGGGGAAAATGTAGTATTTTTCCACAAGCAGGCTGATGCAATGGAGCAGCTAGCTAAACAGGAATACTTTACATTGTGTTTGAACATATTGACAAAAAAAGGCAAATCTGTATTCCCAGATGGAAACAAAACCTCTTAGAACAACAGTGTTAGGTAGAGATCTGAGGTCTATCAAGCACAAAACAGAGTTGAAATTCTTTTCATTAAGGCCTTTATAACATGTTATCTGTCAAGCAGTTACGAAAAAAGCACTAAATTCTGCTTTCTTTATCATGCATTGTCCACATGCTTTGCAGTAAGAGAACAACCAAGCTGTCAAGAGTGGAAAGGAAGGTCTTGCACAAAGAACTATACATACAGAACAAGAACACATTATTAGCTTCTTCTTTGGTGGGTTCCTCCCCCTGCAGCACTACGTGGTATTACAGTCATGCTGGCATGTAGACCTAAAATAGCAGCAGGCTAAAAGAATATTCTTGAAAATCACCAGGCCCTTTGATTTCTTTCACTAATTCTGAAGTAAGCACACAACAAATAATGTTTGTAAATAACTCAAATCTACTCGCAGTATTAATTAAAGAGGCAGCTACCTTTGAAGGTGATGTTCTGTAACACAGAAGAGTAAATGCTTTTCTCTAAGGACTGCTCTACGATGGATGGCATTGCAGAGAAGAAAGGAGACACTCATTTACAGACAACAGTCCTCTAAAACAAGTTATGAGTAAAATATAAGCAGTTTTGGATTATAACCTATTGGGCAGGAACCAGTGGGGTGGGGCTTTTTGGCTGCTTTTCTTTTGCTGTTTTTTCAGATTCTGATGGGATTATCTGTGTGCTTGTTGTTTGGTTGGGTTTTTTTTAATACTTCCCCCATAAATTACTGAGACATCATCCTATCTGTTGTTGAAGAGAAATTAAGAGTATCTTCAACTGCTTTCTAACATCATCAATAAAATATCTGAATGCCTTCTGAGTCTGAAAGCCAAATGCAGTTTACTAGAGATACTACAATGTGAGTAATGAAAGCAGGATTACATCTATAAGCATTTCATTTGCAAGTTAAATTCTAATTTGGCCAATAATGCCTGCATACACAACTTCTGGGAACAGAAACTCTAAAACAGAGTATTTTATTGAATGGCAGGAAGGGTTGAGAATATTAGTTTAGAAGTTCAATCTTCTTAAGGGCTCTACACTAAACAACAAAAATTTAAGAAACTCCCAAAACACTACCATTAGTCATTAAAAAAAATTTACAAAAAGGCAGCTCAGAGGACTACAGTTTTGGCAGGGCAAAGTGCATGCAATATGGCTACATGCCAACACAGCTACACACATCTAAGAGTTCCACAGAGCGAGCCTCAAAGTTGAGGAAGTTACTGAAGGATTAGGCTATTTTGACTTGTGTATTTTCAATTCTATTGAAACTGAGTAATTCAACTTCCTCAGAGTCAGAGAAATACTCTTCTCTACTAATTTCATTTTCCTGTGTACAACACAGTCAAGGCATGGGGACAGAGCTACATCAATTCATGTGACTAAATTAGATTACAAGCTGCTGAAAAAAGAAGGCTCCTTTCAAAAGCATCCAGCTCTCTTATCACATTTTATGGAACACAGTCTACCTACTTTACTGATCACACTGCAAAATTTATTTCATCTTCTATCCTTGCAAGTTGCACTTGACTTATATGAAGAAAATGTGATCCTCTGTACTTAAGCAGTAACTGCATGATCAACAGCAATACATTTAAACTATTTTTTTTTTCCCTAGGACACAAAAGATTCTTCAAAACAATTGCTCCCCCAATATCTGAGGAATTTATTTTTCAAAAGGAATGCATGAAGCTGGTGCACTAAGTTTACTATTTGAGCAGCTGCACACAGAAGGCAGAAGCAATTACCTGTAACATCAGCTCACAGTCATCTCTCCCAACAAAAATCATTTCTCGTGGCAGCCTATGTCGGGTGCCTCCACTGCTCACCAAAAACCAGGATGTTAAGCTCATTTTCTGCTTAGCTGATAAATCCTTGGCAAAGCTACGTCATCCTGCAGTGAGAAAGAAAGAGAAACAGAGAAATTCACTTCAGTTATTTTTAGCTAGTTTCTGCTCAGCAAACACTGTGAGCAGAATACAAAAAGCCTCTGAAAATACAGCATTCTCAATAGCATGTACTGAATCCAGCAATCACAGGAAGCAGCAGGCTTCAGATTTACATATCCTCAGGTTCTGCTTCATGCAACTAGGCAGATTTAATTGGTAATCTGCAAAAGCAACAAGCAGCTAGCTAATGCCAAAGTTGTATGTCAAGTTGTGAGAAAGCTTTTAGCATTTGACCACTTATTATCAAGATAATTGCTACAATAATGCTTCACTATCACAACCAATAAACAATGTAGCAAACATCCACAAAATACAGCAAGTAACTTCCACATGTGTTACTACATTTTCCGGTGAAAAAGAACTACTTCTGATTTTAAGCTCAAGTCCTCTGTCAAACACCAAATCAAAGGAGTTTTAAATTAATGGAATTTTTGCTCTTATTTAATCTCAGTTTTTCAGGATAAAACACGTATTTTGGAAATTTAACAGTGTGCATTTAGCATTCGAAACAAAGCACAGCAAAATTAACATATTAGGAGTTATCTGTAAGTACTGAATCCAGAATTATTCCTACAAAACTTTACCTTTTTTTAACAATAAAAGGTCAAACATACACCATAAAATAGAAGAAAAAACCCATAGCTATTTAGAATGTCATAAAACTGGATAAAATCTATTATGGAAAACTTCTTCACACAAATATGATTTACTTGAAACTAGACAAAAATATTATTAAATTTCTCTTCAGAGTAATTCAATGGCTAACAGTTGAAAAAAGCTTTAGGAATATTCCAAATCTCTCTTAAAGAAAATGCAAGCCAAAGCAATTATTTCATTCATTCATAACCACATCGTATTCATTAAAAGAGAAGCTAAAGAAAATTAGAAGCAAGCTTTTCTCTCAGTACCAAATAGCTGGCATTTCTCTTCTATTATATGTCAATTAGTGAATTTCTGCAAGGTTAGCAAATGTACCGTAAGTAGACATAAGTCTGTAGTGGACTTGAGCACACTCTTGAATAATAATTCAGTGAGGAATTCAGAGGGGTCCTCAAAACAAGGGCTAACACGGAAACACTGAATAAAATGACAATGCAAGCACTATGCCATCAGACAAACTACAACCAAGGAGACACCACAAATTACTAAAACATGTAAAGAAACTAAGTTTAAGTCAAAACTGCATGTGACATAACAAAGCAGATTTTTACAAAATAGTAAAAAGCATCCCATGTCAGGTGGTAAAATGAACGAGCAGAGCTGTCAATCCAGTTTAAAAGAAGTAATGCAATTCAGATGGAAGAATTTAGAACGACTTAAATGTGCTAAAGAGCTACTGATTAAAAAAGTAAATATGTGTTGCAACAGTATTCTATAATAATACTTAAAATAGAATTATTTTTCCACAGCTGTATCACAACACATTCAAGCGAAATGTATGTCCACTTAATGTTATCTGACTCAACCGACTCAATCGGACTCAATCTCTAACATATTTTCTTCCTAGAAACTAAAAAGATTAAAAATTACATCTACAATAAGAACTTGCTGAAATAAAATTCAAAGTGATGTAGTTACTAAATACGTGTTTTAGTAATTAAAATGGATTATTCAGCACCTTTGAAGGAAATTAGTATCTCCATTTTCAATTTAATCTAGTTTAAAATGACAAGATAAACTGGATCAATCAAATGACATTTTTCAGTTTCCTTTTAGAGAGGAAAAGGAAGCATCACAGTCTACATTCCAGCTTTTAACAAATAAATTAACTGGATGTTTGACAGCACGCATACTGCTGCTCAATATCAAAAGCTCTTCATTCTGTTTATATTTTACTACCTTTTAAAATATCCCATCTGTATATCATAATTACATTTGCACCATTTGGTCTTCCTGCTCTAATTGGAAATTCACATGAAAATCTCGAAGATGATATAGAAAACATTCGAAAATTGGAAAAAAATCTTAGTAAAAACTACATTGTAGTTCACACAGGTAGACTGACTGTAAAAGAGGAAAACTATTTTTGTTTATGAAACAGACAAGTAGGTCAGCAACTAGAGCTAGTGAAAAATAAACCAACACTCCAAACTTCCTACAAATGATAAAGCCTGACAACAAACAGATTAAATTAAGCTATCTGAAATAATTTTTAAAAATGTATTATAAAAGGCAATCACTGCCACACAGCTTGGCAGCACATTTGTAGTTAAAAGTCCATCACCATTTCTATGGAACTTAATAATGTTGTTCTCTTGAAACAGTTGCTGTCTCAACTGCAAGAAACCATCAACCTAGATACATATTTTATTTTAAAGTATTCTTTAGAATAAACCAATGCCTTTGATCAGAGCTATGCTGGAATCTGCACAGCAAAACTGGCTGCAAACAGGATCCAACAGTTGCTTAATATCAGAACAAAAAAAAGTGCATTAAAAATTGGATAGGGAACTGCACACTTGTTAGTCATATAGACAGTATGTGAACAATTACATTGCACCCCAAAAACTTCATGAAAGTTTGCAATGTTTTCAATACACTGCTGTCTCAAGTAGTCTGGCTGTAGCATTCTGAAAAATACAAGGATGAAAGACCTTCATGGCCTAGAAGATACCAAATTAAATTACTTTATGACAGGTGCAAAATCATCACAAGAAGTGGCTCTTTACAGAGTGTAAATTTAGGTCATGATAATTCTTGCAACGAAATTTTATGGATACTAAAAGGTTACACGGGGTTCAAAAAGCAATTTTTTTCTTTCATGAATGCTTATTATCAATCCTGTCACATGCCACTTAAGAGCTCAGGAAGTGCATGCACTGTGCATTTTGAGGGGCTGGGAGGATGCTCTAGTGAGGTTTCACTGCCCTCCCAAAAACCTCTCTTCCTTACCTAGCCTTTCTCTATGCTTGACAGGATATTGTCCCAGATGGACCTGTCTTACTCCAGTACAGACTACACTTTTCAGATGTAGTATTTACCAAAAATATTTCTACCCTAGAAAATAGAATTTTAAATGCTTCGTTGAAGCATTTGATGTTATTAATATTTCCTAAAATGGCAGTACTGTGTTGTAGTCTTTAACCAAACTAGTAAACATTTCATCAAGCCTTGATCATTCAAAGCTTCATTCCAGATACCTGCAAGTCAGCGGCTGAGACATTTATAGCAGCTGCAAAATATTTCCTTGTCTGCAGAAGAAACAGGATTTTATGGTGGGCTACAACTTTCAAAAGGCAGTAACCAGCGTGTTGGAATGAACATGTGGGTAATAAGTCATTTGAAACAGATGATGCAGCAACAGGGAAATTGGCTGCATCGTCCCTGTAAATATACTTCACTCCTAAGATCCTGTATTATGCAGCCATAAGATGGGTGTAACCAATTTCAAATGTCTAAAGAGACACTGCCAAGATTAGTTTTAATGCAGTCATGTTATTGCAGATGAAAATCCTTAATAATCTCAAATTTGAGCATTTTACAGTCTACATTTTTGTAGTTGCCTGTAACTGAAAACAGCTCCAACTAAAGTTAGTGAACACTGAACAATCCTACAGAGAAACAAAAATCTATGTTTAAAATGTAAATTAAACCTAATATATGTCTGAAATTCCAACTTTCAAGCACTGTAGTCCTCCACATTAAGACTGAAAATAGTGTAATTTCAATAGTATACAATTATCCTATTATTAGTACTTATGAATATTTTAAAACAACATTAAAAAAAGCCCTGCACCGAGCTGAGACACAGTACTGACAAAGCCAGAAGCCCTTTGTTGCCCATTATTTGCCCTTATAAGTTCCTGTTTCCAGCTGCTAAAGTACTTGCTAAAATTAAGTTTACCTTCTCATACAATTGCTTAGTAAATTTGGGGAAATTTCTGAAGAAATGACTGAAATATTTCTAAAATAAGGTTAGAGCAGAATATTCTGTCACTATCTAGTGACATACTAGATATATAAAATATAAAATATATATATAAATTTATATATAAAATACTAGTTGTACTTCATATATGCAAACTGATATTGAAATGTGGCAGGAGGTCTGAGTATCAGTTTGTACCTTGTGTTATTGCTCTTGTACAAATCCATCCAAATGGTCAAAGACAAGTAAGAGGCTTTTGAAAACCTTCCTCATGTATATTCATTCAACAAGGACAGAGATAAATTCTCTCAACACATCTGTCTACACAGAGTTGGTCAAATAAATGTGTGGAGCATGCTGTTTTAGTATTATAGTGCCAGTTAGAACCAAAAATAAGGCATCTTTTTTCCCAGTACTTTCAACTCATCCTATGCTGAAGCAAACATGAGGAGTAGAAGACACAGGAGAGAACACCACCACACCAAGACAAGACACTTGAACCGGACCTAGACAGATTCTGGAATCAGGACTCAAGAAAGGTAAATGTCAGAAGTAAACCATGACTGGGGAAAAATCAGAAGTGAGAGCAGTGATGGAGGCAGTAATGACTGGAGAAGACCTGAAGTTGAAGCTGGTAACCAAATCAGAAAGAAATGCTGTCAGCAAACAACACCCACTGGACAAGTGCCTCCCAGGACTCCTTTATTGACTACTCAATGTAATAAAAAAATACCAGTGCCAGCAGTTCTATTTTTGACTGAAATGGAGAAATCTATGCCAAAGAAAGAAAAGACCAAACTGAAGGTAACTTCAACCCTGAGAAGATTATTGTATCCATATAATTGATATTAAAAGTAGAAGTAATTAAATAATTTTAATAAGTATTTAAAAATTATATTAAAAGATAATTGATTTAAACCTGTGAAGTTATAAGTGGTAAACAACACAGTAATATTGTCTACTCTGTAAAACCCTCTGAAGTGGGGTAGTGTAACACACAAGGTGTTCCATGGGCGATCATAATTAACCTACTTACATACATGCATTAGAAAACAACCTCTAACTACATCACCGCATATTTTAATCAGGACTCTACCGTACTCAGGTTAAAACAAAGAGATTAACAGTCAGTTAATCAGTGTTCTTTTTCCTCTCCTCATCATTTGATTAGCCTGTGCCTTATTTACTACACATCACTAAAAACCTTTCCTGAATTATTAACTTCCTCCTGACTTCATCCGCCATGCTCAACACCACCACATGAGAAATTCATTAACGCTTACGGTAAAACCTCCACAAGTATTTGTAGAGAGGTTTTCATGTAAATGGGGAACTGTAGAGAGCTTTTTTTAACACTGAAATATCTTAGCCTTGAATATTTAAGTTCCAAACCCATCAGCATTTAATTTTAAAGTACCTAGTTTCACACAATATACTGGTATTCAAATGGTCTCATTTATTTCTGTTACATCTCGGAGCACTTGATGCTTTAGCAAAGTAAGCTTAAAGCCACACGTAGGGGGGCTAGAAAATTAAGACCACTTTTCCAAAGTAAAGGGAAGGGCTCATCTGTCCTCACAGGGACTTTAAAAACAAGAAAATAAGTCATGCTATAGGATGGCTTCTAAATGTTTAGTCATGGAACTCATGTAACTATCCTTGGTGCTTTCGTAATTCTCTGCTCACTTTGCTGTCATCCCAGAAAGTGAGACAGAGGGCTGCACAGAAAACAGCCTCCTGACTGAAACTACTCTCACCAATTCCTAGGGCTAGTACACCAAGGGGTTTTGTTAAAAAAGAGGGTATCCTGTGAAGGAAAAAACCTGTGCAACAAAAACAGCAAACCCAAACAAAAAAAAATAGAAAAGTTGCAGGATTGAAGAACCTTCCACTGGGATCTGGAATTCAATCTACAGAAGCCATATGTGTGTAATGTTGCTCCTCAAAACCCTTAAATAAATAAATACCCATCTAAATTTAACTGGCTTAGGCTAATAATCTATAAAAATATTTTTTCAAGTATTTATGGACCTTTTGTACACTCAAGCGTACTTCACAAATGTTGGCCATAAAGGTCAATCAAAATATTCCTTTAAAAGGCTGTTAAAATAACAGGCAAAGGAAGCATAAATAAGGTAATTTATGATTAAAACTATTGAAATTCTCCATCAAAATGAGAAGATGAACTCACATACTTAGGAAAAATGACCAAAAATTCCCAGATTTTCAGCAATTGAAATAGCATTATTTTCAAATATTTTGCTGACTGGAAAATTCACCTGAACACATCCCACTAGATACATTCAAATGCTACATACAGCCCTGAACATGAAACTTGCCATTCTGACTAATACAAAGAAATATTGATATCAGTTATAAAGTTCATTAAAATTTTATTAGATTACTGGACAAGATTGTAACTGGATGGTAAGCACACAAATACGTAAAGTGGAAGAAGACAGGTAACTCAAGTGAAAGAAAAGCGACTTATCCATTCAGTTTAACTTCCTTGCTCAAATGGGGAACACGAATGAGATTAGGATATCTGCCCTAATTACTAAACCAAAACATCTCATAAAAATCTCAGTCCTTCTTGGTCTGTTGGCTTCTCTCCTAAAATTACTAAGGTGCAACTGACAGGGCTTGGAAGGATACCCTTGAGGTATTATGCTTCTGAAGTATTTCACCTGGTCCACTTCAGCTCAAATATCTTAATTTGGCCACTATTTCTTGAAAGGAAGATTAAAAAATTATACTGAAGCCTTACACTATGTCTAAAAGATGTCATTTCCAGTGTGGACTGAAAGATGTAGCCACAACAAAATTTTACAGTACAAAAGAAATACTGAGAGCAAAGGAACCTTCTTAATCACTACTTGGCACTCTTTTACCTTCTCTGCCCTCCATGCCTTCAGTCTTGTGGTTGATGTTCTTCTACAGAGAGATGGTGGAGGAAAGAAGGCAAAAAAAAAATATATAAATCTCCTTGACTCTTATGTCTGAAAAATCCCCAGAACTTTTGTTTATAGACAGAGAACATCTGCTAGATTCACCATCATAAAAAAAGATTTTTCTAAAAGTTATTTTAAGCTTAAGAAGAAAAAAAAGGAACAAGATATAACTAACAGATGAGAAACAAAAAAAAAATAAAAACAAGAAACCGCTTTTATAAAGCGTTAGGATATCAAGGTCAGTCATGCCCCTTACTTCTTTAATTAGTACAATCCTACAGAGGTAGATATGCATATTACCTATACTGTCTACCATAAAAGACTAAAACAAGAGTTACAGAGTCGTACCAAATCTATAAAGCAACAGCAATGTACTTCTCAGACAGTCTGTGACCAGGAGAGAGAGGAAAAGGGGCAGGAGAGAAGGGGGAGGTGGGGAGGAAGAGACAGACAGCCACACCTTCAGCTTTACAGGGGTGCAACAGGAGCGTACAGGCTGACCCTAGCAAAGATAGGCTGCAGAGAACCCAGCAGCTTTTGAAGGAAGAAGCATTATTTCCTCATATTTTAATTCCAAAACAAAGGCCTTCCAGCTGTGAATATTACTAAGCAAAAAGAGAGATTTTCCTCCTGCACTCAAGGGGTTTGAGATCTCTACAGAAGGGACCCAGATACTCTTCTTGTCCTACAGGTCACCCCATGCACCTGATGGAATAAGGCCAGGAAAGCAGCCCAGGAGGCTGTTGCCCTCTGTCAGGCAGTATATCTGTTCTGTAACACTGCTGCAGCTCTGGGACTGCACAAGCATCCTCTCCCTCTGGTCCAGGTCAGAATTAGATCCACGTCTATTTTACGGCTGTGACACACAGGAATAGTTGTCAGATCAGCAACTGAAATAGACTTCTTTTTCTGCCAACAGTGCAGCTGCAATCCAAGTTGCTTTGGAGTTTTGATTTTGAGGGACAGTGACTTAAAGACCTTATCCTACTCTGTTTCTAATATAATAATGCTAAAAAAAAAGGATTCTGAGACCATGTCCTTTGCTGTTATGCAAGTATCAACATACAAATGCTGCAGAGGTATGTATGAAACATAAGGCTTACCTGATGGCTATCAGTCACTTGAGTGTCACAGTACGAAAAAAGATTCAGTCCAGTGACAATTACCTGCTGCTATTATTTCATGTGGGTACCAGTGATACAGCCAGGAACAACCAGAGAAGTACCAAGGATTACAGAGCAATGATAAAGCACTCTGTTTTCACATCAATCTTCCCAGTTAAAGGGAAGGGTTTGGAAGGGCCAGTTGAATTTGGAGAATCAATAAATGCTTACAGGACTGTGCCACACACAGAGGTTTGGCTATTTAGACCATGGGGCTCACTTTGAAAAACCTGGTCTGCTGGGGCACTGCTGGTGTTTATCTATCAGAGAAGGGGGAGAGTGGATTTGGACACAAGTTTGTGAAGTTGGTGAAGAGGTCTTTGAACTACAGTTGTCAGGAAGGCATCAGAGAGATGTGGTGGGATGGCTTCTGTGACTGGAGTATTGGAACGGAAAGATCCAGGGTCTTTAGGAATGGCAGGCAAGGCAGAAAGGAGGGGGTATCACCTTCCACATCAGTAACCAGCATAGAGCTCCACCTGGGGATGGATGAGGAGCTGACTGAGAGCTCATGGATCACAATTAAAAGGAGTGCAAGGGACAGGTGCCATTATAGGGGGTGTCTGCTTCACTTAACTGGTAACACTGAGCAGATAAGGCCCTCAATGGACAGGAGTGTCCTCATATTCATAAGTCCAGGTCCTCATGAAGGACTTCAACCACCCCAGTATCTGTTGGAGGGATAACACAGCAGAGTGTAAGCAGCACAGGAAGTTCCTGGAATGCATTGATCCTAACTTCATCCTGCAAGTGCTAGAGAAGCCAACAAAGAAGGGCTGGTGGACCTTGTTCTCACCAACAAGGAGGGGCTGGTGGGGAATATGAAGCTCAAGGACAGCCTTGGCTGCAGTGACTCCATGGAGGAGTTTGAGATCCTTAGGGCAGCAAAGAGAGTGGATAGAAAGCTTTCTGTCCTTGACTTCAGGCAAGCAGACTTTGGCCTCTTCAGGGATCTTCAATCTCTTCCTTAGAGTAGGATATAGCCCTGAAGAGAAGAGGGGTTTAAGAAACCTCATTAATATTCAAGGATCACATCCTCAAAGTTCAGAAGAGATGCATCGCAACAGGGAGGAAGTTGGGCAGATTTGCCAGGAGGCCTGCATAGATGAAAAGTAGTTTCTGGACAAACTCAAACTCACTCAAAAAAGAAACCTAGAGAAGACTGAAGCAAGGACAAGTAGCTTGGCAGAAATACCATATGAACAGCCATGGATCAGGCAAGGAAAGCTAGTGCCCTAAAAGAATAATCTGGGCAGTGATGCCAAGGGCAACAAGAAAAGTTTCTCTGGATACATAAAAAAAAAATAAATACTAGACAAAATGTGGGCCCTCTGCAGAAGGAAAAGAGTGACCTAGTTACCTGGGATATAGAGAAAGCTGAGGCACTCAACCACTTTTTTGCCCTGCTCTTCCCCAGCAAAAACTCCAGCCACAGTACCCAAGTCACAGAAGACAAAGGCAGGGACTGGGAGAATGAAAAACCATCCATTGTAGGAGATGAGGGTCAGGACCACCTCAAGAACCTGAAGGTGCACAAGTCCATTGGATCTGATCAGAGACATGCAGGTGCAGAGGGAACTGGCAGGTAAAGTGGCTAAGACACTACCCCAAAAAAAAATTGTGAAGCTATTAAGGGGGAAAAGAAACAACATATCACAATCCCTAGTAGAAGCTAAGAGATCAAACTGTATTAAGAACAGCAGACTGAAACGAAGTCCTACACCAACTTGACAAAAAACTAAAATACTTAATTAAAAAATAAAATTTACAGGGAATAGTGGTAAACAAGCAAAAGACTAAAACCTACTCCGTTATTGGCGACTAGGATAAAGCTGTTAAAACTCAAAAGAATGATCCTGTTTTATTCTTTGATACTGGACAATAATGACATTTTGCATTTACTAAGGAAACAGCTCATTTCACATTCCCAATCTCTACGTTAAGAAAAAATAATTTCTTGTGAATGTACTTCTCTGCAGCCTCCCCATACCAAACAGCAGTACTTTTCAAAAGCTGCTTTCAATAAAAAGCTAAAATAAGGCTAATAATTGCTTATAAGAGTAGCTTAATTTGTGTTCAAACAATCAAGTGTTCATTTTTTGTCCATCACTCTCATTCAGATTAAGGAATTGCATAAAAGAAATTATTTTAAAAATTCCCTATTTCACATGGTCAAAAGAGGTCATCTCTGGAGAGATTAGCATACCAAGTATGCTAATAAAACAGTAGATCTGATAAGTAGCCTTTAGAAATGATTGTGGCAAGCCAGCCAAAGAAATCATAACCAAATCATCTTTGAGAAAAAGCTCCCTGTGATGAAAGCTACAGAAATCCTTCCTTTCCCTCTATTCCATATCACACTACACTATTGCTGAGATAAGCAAACAGGAAAACAAATAAATAAACAAATACAAATCAGGCATTGCACACAAGCAGAATGCAATCTTAAAAGAAGCAGTCAAGTCCTCCTCTTCCACTTCCTATTCTGTCTCCACCATGGCATATTTCAAGTGATTTTGTATGCTGTGTGTGATGAGATGGTTTTATTTGCATTGGCCAAATACTGACCACAGCCCTGAGCACTACTGAAAAAACAAAAAGGATTTTGCAAATAAAACTGGAACTCTTAACCTCCCAAGGGTGGTGATTTCACTTTCCCCAAAATTGTGAAATATATGGGGTTTAGCTTGTGACTCAAGATACTTAGTAAGATTAAATTACATTCAAGGCAATGCAAATTTTTTCTTCCTTCATACCAGGAATTATTTATTTTGTGGGTATGAAGATAAGTTTACTTTCCTAAGAAAAGCATGTATTTAACATCTACCTTCCTCCTTTCAATTCCATTTTATTTCTTGACAATGCATGAATACACGGAATAGGAAAGTTGAAGTGATTGAGGACAATTCTTGATACCAGTGTTACAGATCTCCACATCCATTCATAGCAATACAGATACATAACTTCAAAAAGGTATTAAATTATTATTCTTTGCTACATCTCCACTGTAACATGAAGAACATTTATCATGCTCCACACAAAATATTTGATGCATTTTATCCTCTCCCTTATGGAATGCTTTGGAGCTTTTTACAATTACCCTCAACAGCCAAGTCCACAGACGTATTTTTCTTGGAAATACACTGAGTTGTTTGTTCCAAGATCAGTAACACAAGCCCTACATTATAAAAAAAAAAAAGAAAAAAAAGAAAGCTGGATGAACTTATTTTACAAAGCAACAAAAGCTCAAACTTTTGCCTTAAAGTTGCAAGAGATATTTGCTCTAGGCAATCTTCACTGTCTGAAGAGAGACAAAGTATGTGTGCATGCACAAAGCATAAAAATAATTCTGTGCCTTAATTATGTTGAGTTACATGGGTATTCTATGAAGTAATTAATATCAGGACAAGCTTAAAATTAAAATTATTTAAAAATTAGCACAGTACCCCTGATGTAAAGAGATCAGATTTTTTCAGCATTTTTCAGTATCAGAAAAAAACATTAGGTTTGATTTTTAGATCTTTTCCTGATGGGAAGTCCTCTTCCTGGAGATTCGTATAAAAACTGAGTAGAACAAGGCTTAAAATGCCTTACATTTTAGTTATTTGTTTGGTTCTTTAATCAGAAGCTAAATAATCCAAAAGAAATCTAACCTTGCAGTTTGGAATATGGCATTTCTTTAATGTTTGTGTCCTCCTACCTCTCCCCTTCCCATGAAATGAAACTGAAATGTACCAAATGTAACAAACACTTTCTCAATATATAACCATATGGAAACAGCTGTCGAAAATGACAGTATTAGAAATTTAGCAAGACAGAAAGCAGGGTAAGACATTTCACAATGCTAAGAATACCTGTGGTTTCAATGATTAATTCTACTTATTGCAAAGATTTTAAACCAGTCTGTAATTAGTACCCAGTAAATGGCTTCCCCACAGAGAAGCTATTTCATATCTGCTTGTGGGGCTTACTCACTCCTTTCTTGTATGCAGCCAACAAACAGGAATATAGCTACTAGCATGGTAAGTCTTCATTATATTTCTTCTACTATCTCTTATTTACTAAATGTGATTAAACAGTTGCAAGTGAATTATCAAAATTAATTTCCAGAATTAAAACATAGAATCCATATAGAGCTCAACATTTTTATGCAAGAACTTCTTTGAGCAAGTAAATTACAACTCTTCAACTAAATCACAATCAGAAGTCCTCAGTGCTAAGTAAGCAGTCTCTTTTCATGCGGACTTTATAACCTGGTTTAACAATGACTGGGGATTTAAACTTGATTCAGTACACTAGCATATATTTTTCAGAATGCTACAACAAAAATTTGATTAATTTCAGAATACTTGGAGACAACGAAAAATGCTTTTATTAGTATCATACTACAAATATTTTTAAAGGCTATTGAATGCAAGTGTGTCTTTCAATGGACAGGAATCTCGAATTCAAGTCATTCTATGGGAGGAAATCTATATAGATTTTCTGTTGTATGTTCAATAATTACTTCACCTTAAAAAAAAAAGTAAAAGGAAGAGATGTGAAATGGAAGGCTAAATGGGAAGAACTCCAAACTACACATACTTCTCCAGACACCAAACCGAACAAGAGGAAGTGGTAACTGTAACCCCATCCACAAAAAGGGATCAAGTCATGCTTCTTGTTTGTACTTTAGTGAACAAGTTTGAAGGCTTAGATTTTTATTACTTTCAGAACTACCCCCAGTTACTATGGAAGTTACTCATTTTATGTCTCCAACAAAAAAAATTAGACTTCAAACTCAGTTAAGCTCAGCTACATAAAAAGCTATGTTAAGCAACACTGACCATGCTGTTGCAGTAGAGAAATAATCTTCTGGTTTACCAAAAATATTTTACAACATTTTAAGATGGAACTAAATATGGACACAAGCATATGAAGTTGATTAAGACAGATCATTATGAGTTCCATTCTTAAAGGCTGGAACAATTTACATCCTGTATTCTTTATTCTATGTTTCATAGAATCTTGGAATGGGTAAGGTTGGAAGGACTTAGAGTGGGTCATCTGGCCAAACCTCCCTGCTCAAGCAGGGTCATCCTAGAGCACATGGCACAGGATTGTGTTCAGACAGTTATTCAGTATCTCCAGCGATGGAGACTCCATAAGCTTTCCAGGCAATCTGTTCCAGCGCGAGGTACCTGCATAGTGAAGTTCTTCCTCATGTTCAGGTTTCCTGTGCATCAGGGTTTTTAAAAAATGTATTCTCCTTCTACCACATAGTTAGCAATTAAAACTCTTACTGAAACCAATTTTAGTTACCTGAGGAAATAAGGCTAAAGCAAGCATTTTGTTTCCACCAATTGTTCCTCCCAGCAGCAAGCTTTAGAGAGCTGGAAATTTCAGAGTTACAAAGCTCCTAAAAGTTTCAGGAAAATGGAGAGCTGAGCAGAACAAGCTCAAAAGAACAAGTCCATTGTCCCACTAGAAACAGTGTGCTACAAGTGCAACAATTCCCAGCTCTTTACAGCCCGCTGGCTGGCCTGTGCTCACACGGCCCCTTCGTGCTCTCACTGCCTTTGAAGGGCATTTGCCACTGAAGTTATTTTCCCCACAAAACATTGTGGGGAACAGAACAACTTGTTTTCCCCACACAAAAAGAGTGAGCCCACGTGCATGTTGAGATTCAGTACAGTTTGGGATACATGACACATCCCAAAGAAACCAGATATTACTTGCTCTCCTGTGTGTGTTTTTCTCTCTATTTTATCTTAATAGGACTGCTTTACTTCAAATCAAAGGCAAAGTACTTTCCCAATGTTGCTAGAATTTCAGAAGTGGGGTTTTTTTGCCCTTTAACCTTGAATGCACAAGCCATATCCTATTGCAAGCTAGAGGGAGGGAGAGAAAAAAATATAAATGTTTCCTGTACTTGGTCCCCAAGATGAACAGGTTAAGGGCCACCTCATCCAGGCACACAAGCATTTTTACGGAGTGCATTCTCATGGCATTGCAAGATAAACACACAAGTACCATTATGGATTAAAGAGATGCTTCATTAATAATGGCCCAACTGTGTCTACCAATACATCCACAGAAGTTGAACTCTACAGTTAGAAAACAGCTGGTCTAGAATATACCAGTAACTATCAGCTTGCAATCTTTTGCAGACAGAAAGGCAGCTGAAAAATAAAAGAATACTGAATAATCATGACAAAACAATTATTCTTCATTATCTGTATTTTCATTCTAAGTACAACAGAGTTCCAAAGACTGATTTTTATTCAAATTTTATCCTCAACTTCAAAGTGCTTTTCAGATATTTTTGCAGGTTTCGTTAGAGAGAACAAAAACGTATTTTCAGATTCTGTACAGCTTTTAATATTTGGTAAAATTCCAGTGTATCCAGAATTTATGAGAGGGAAGCAGCCTGTGCCTAAGTTTTACTAGCTGAAATGAGGAAGGTAGCTTAATTAAATTTAAAGATGTAAATATAGGAGCAGTATGGTATGTGAAATTTATACTGTAGCACCTCTTCTTTCTCAGCAGCTCCTGCAGACACACTGTATTGCAGCAAATCTCAAGTAGCTTACTTTGTGTGAAGTACCTTGTGTTCCCTGAATCTGCCATGGAATAGGAGTTACTATGCAAAATTAATATATACTATCTAATTAATATATACTAACAACACTAATACGCAGATTAAGATACCCTGTCATAAGTTGCTTGCACGTCCAGAACTCCACTGTATTGACTTACTTTCAACCCTGGAGTTGAAGACTCAGTGGACAGGCAAACAGGCAGTTTTAAGGCTCACCTTACAAATGCTAAAGTGAAGAAGCTGCAGTTCCATACTAGCTCAAGCCAGTTTCTCTGCTGTCAGGATCACAACCCTCTGACCCCAGACACAAAGTCAGGACTCCTCCCTTTGCAGCGGCTGCCTGCCTCACGTGCCTGTGCAGCTGAGCTGGGCTATTTCAATGTTCAACTCGCTAGAGAATAACTCTTGTGCTCTTCTCCACTCCCGTAACAAATGAATGGTGCCCAGAAGCTACACACCAGTGTAGGACCAAAGCGAAAGGGGTGAGGCTGTGCAGATGAGGATGGGAGCAAAGGGAAGAACAGAGCAGGACCAGGACAGCCGAGCAGGAAGCTCTTCTTAGGCTGCTATGAGAAAACAAGGCAATTACACCAAATGCCCCTAAGCCTCACAGGACTTCTTACATTTAGACAAATCTATAGGAACTGTAAGGACTATTAATACAGAATCACAGAATTGATCCTTGGTTGGAAGGGACCTCAAAACCCATCGAGTCCCAGCCCCCTGCCATGGGCAAGGGCACCTTCCACTAGACCAGCTTGCTCCGGGCCCGCCCGGCCTGGAACAGCTCTAGGGATGGGGCATATACCACTTCCCTGGGCAACCTGCTCCAGTCTTCACCACAATCACTATCCAAATATAAAGTAGGGAAGGTCCCATATTTATCCATTACAGATTAAAACTATATACTTTGTAAAATGTTTCAGTGTGTAATTTTATTCTTTTTTAACTTGCTCAACCACGTTTTATAACACACCCAATGATTAAATCTTCAGTCTCTCATCTCATGATGCACTAATGCATCATGCAATAATGCAGCTGGTCTTCTAAATCTGTTTTAGATCAGTGACCCCTAATGTGAATAAGTATCTTGAATAGAAAGGGAGAATTCCTATGGAAATAACTATATAAATAAAACAATACATGGACATTATTGAATAAATTTTTTTGAAGATCAATGGTATTGTCTCTCAAAAACCACAGTAGATAAAAATAGCAAGGCTTAATGCTTTTCCTGGTTTCAGAATGAAACTGCACAAAGGGAAAGACTCACAAAATTCAAGGACTCAAGGATCTTAAACTCTTAAACTAGTCTTTCCCAGAGTGCTATTTGAATTAGTTCCATTAACTACACAAAAAAAGTTGTAGTATGTTTGATATTCATACTTTTGAATGAAATTAAAGGGTTCCATTTGCCTCAACTGGACAACAAACGACTCATGACTTCCCGGTTCACTCTCACGTCTTGATGGTTCATCCTTTATTTTTACTACCACATTTCAAAAGACTTTACTATATGCTATAGTCTGTCCAGACAATATTCAATGGGATTCATTTTGTTAGACATGCAAGTAAATACCCAGCCATATTAACCAAACCAACTGAAAATGGTTATTTTGTGGGGTACATAAATGAGGCAAGTAAAATTTGAGACCAAAAGCAACATCAGAAACTCTGGCAGAAAAAAAATTCTCACTTCTTAACAAACTAGAACTCAAGCCATGATGAATAAAAAACACCTTTAAAACACTTCAACTAGGTGCAGGTATTGAAAGGTGATTGTTGCATAACTTAGTTCCTAGTTCTGTTACAAACAGTGACCTCCTCAAAGTCAGTAACCAGGCAGCATTTTGAAACAAGCCATGTAAAATGACAATCCTCCAAGAGTTCAATACAAACCAGACTCTGGAGTATCAGTCTGCCCTAAGGGGGAAGGTGACTGTTGCTATTTGCAGCTTCAACAACACAACACCTAACACGGTTAATTTTGACAGCTGAAGTTGCCAATAAAGTGTGCTAGAGAAAAGGCAATCAGGCCACAAAAATGGAGAAAAGCAAGGTGTGTTTGTTTAAGGGGCGGTAGAAAAAATTACACATCCAGCATGCAAGACAATTACATGTCATTTAGAAGTTTCAAATATTGGAGAAAGTAATATTTATTTCAGGAAAATAGAAAAAGACAATATTGGTTAATGACAAGCAATAAATTTCCTACAGTAAGCTAAACAATATAATGGAACAGAATTATATTGGACTTCGTATTGCTGTGTAAAAACAGATCCTGCCATACACAGACGTAATCTGCAGTGCAAGATCCATTGACTGCACTAAGACCTGGGGCAAACAGAAACTCACCCACGTTCAAGGAAGCAAAAAATAAAATTCGGAATGAGAAAAAGAGCCAAGAAAAGAAACAGGGTATAAAGATTCAGCACAAAGTGCAAATTATGATTAGGGAAATAATGATACATTTTCTGAAATGGCTACCTTCTTTCAAATATTGTTATTGTCAAACTTAAAAAAGAATTTTAAAAATTTTTGCGACATATCTGGGCCTTAAAGTGATTGACTCAATTGATATCCAAGCTTAAATTCAACCTGATATTTTTTGCGTGAATGTATTTTTCTATTGCTCATTCTTGATGTTCTTTTTCTCTAATTCTGTTTTGGTTTTGGGTAGTGTTCTTCTTTTAAACACTTATTCTTTTTCATAATACTCCTACTGACTATATCCAAGTATTCCTTTTCACTAATTCCAGTTCTGTGCCAGCAACATTATCTTTATTACTGTTCTCCAACTAAGACAAAAACTGAAGAGAATAAAGCCACACAGCACTATCTACAGAAGGAAACAAACAAACAAAAAATCATGTTCATCAGAAGCCTCACTGCAGCTCCCCACTCCCCATAAAACAAATGGAGACAATTCTCTCCATCAGGAATATGTTTTCAGCTGAAAAACCCCCATATGCTTCCAATCTTCATTCCAGACCTTGAGGAGTTCCTGCTTCTTTCTGATATGCTACATAATATGCATCTGTAGGACTGATCGTGGGCATGCAATTGCAATTGCACCTCAGAGCACTCAGCATCAAATAGTTTGGCATAGGATTCCTTGTAATATATTAGGACTGGAGCTTGTCTAAAAAGAGATCACAAGGTGAATTTAAAGGCTGATTAATTAAGATGTGATTAACTAAAAATACACTACAGAATTTGTGATCAAAATGCTGAGAGTTGAAACTAAAAACACTTATTTAAACAAACAGGCAGGAATTATGGCATACTTAGAACTAATTAATTTCACTAAGGCTGTTCAAGATTCAAGTCTACAATGACTTCATCAAAATAAAGGCTCTACCCAATTATCACCAATCTGGCCCAATAAAATAATCAGCATGATGTTTAAATGATTCTGAGAGCATGATGACTGAGCAACATTTAGAAGGAAAGCAATTTTTGAAAAAGACCTTTTATTATGTTTATCAACAAGAACTGTAATAGTAAAACAAACACAAAATGACCAACCAAGGGCAGTATTATCTGTAATATGAAAAAAAATGTACAGGTTCCATAATTCTTATGTCAACAAGTTGCTATCATTCTTCAAAACCTTCTGCTAATGCAAAAGCTAAGCAATAAGTTCTGGGTTCTTAGTGGGCCCCTCAAAGGCTTCCTCACTAATTTCTTTCTAAAATTAAAAAAATATTTGTAATAGCCAGTGTCACAGTCAAAGCTAAAATTCAAGCTGTGTTTTTGACTAGTGAATCACCTCAAAAACTCATTCCTACAAGAGGGATTTCACCCTCATTTTACCTAACTATCCCCTCTGGAAACCAAGTACAATAAAAAGAAAACATGATCATGTAAAGAAAGATGAGATGAATGACCAGAAGAGTAATCATCATTAATCTCACAAAACTGGGACAGCTTTTTTTCAATTAAAAAAAAACTGTAGAAAACCAATATTTTAATTATTTAATTAAACTGATATATTGCTGAACATTAATAAAAAATTAGGTCATTTTTACTGAATTGCCTTTTCAAGACTCAGTTGAAGAAATGAAGACCAAGTGGAAAGAACAATCCTTAACAGAAACTACACCTGACTCAAAAGTTTGAAGCAGAAAATACATGGGAGGCTATCAATGCCTCAGTAGAAAGTAAGAAATCTTGCTTGCACCTTTTTCAACTCTGGCTTGGCACCAGGTTATACCTATTCTTGGAGAAAAGACACTGGGTATAAGTCAGAACAAAGGTCCATCTGTGTGGCCATTTTTAGGAAAATTCCAAAGAAACAAAGAAAAAGGAAGTAAAACCATAGTATTCCTCTTTAAGTGTTTTTTGGTTTAGTAAATTAAATTATGAAGTTAAGTAGAATAATTCCTGGCATCAAGATTCCTGTTATGATACAGCTCCACAGGACTAAATAATCAGCTAAGTCACAAGGTAGAGAGGAGAGAATGGAGGATTAACGTAAGCAGGAAATAAGTATGTTCATGAGAAAACTGAAAAGGTATCATGACACTCTAACTTCCTGTATTTTTCTTCCTAATTCTGAAGTGAAATCCACTTCAAGAAGACAAATAAGACAAAATTGAAAAGGCTTTGGTTTTGAACACAGAACAGAATGCATATTTAGATGGGCAAATATTTGCAAATGAATAGAAAAATCATCAACAAAATTATTTGGGCATGTAATTTTGAGGGAAAAGTTGCAAGAACATCTGATTTAATCCACTGAATGTATTACTACTTTCAGACCATAATGACTTGCTAATGGATTGATTACAAGTTTTTCATATCACAGCTGAAGACTAACTAAATAGCCCATGCACAAAGAAACATCTTGGAAATGCCAGGGAGTGGCACCACTTCTGTTATTATGTCTCTGAAAAGCTCAATAATTACAGTTCTTCCTGGAAAGAAACAAAATGAGTAGAACCAGATTTTTATTTGGAATTAAGTACAAAATGAGATCTGGAAAATGCACCACACAGACTTCAGAAGACTCAGCTATTTGTCAAGGACAATACCCTCTTATGTTTCACTGACTAGATCAGAATATAAAACATTTTAGTTGAAAAGAATAGAAACAAGTAAACAGAGGACCCTATCAGAAGAACACCAAACCTTGAAATAAAAGCAGCAGAACCAACCAAAGGAGGAATACAGTAAGAGGGCTGCAGTTCTTGGATCTGACTCAGCCACCCAGACCCACCAGTGGATGATGCCAAAGCTCTGAAAAGCACCTAGCTAAGGAAAAGTCTATTTTTTCAGTAACAGTTTCTCAGAGGAGAAAAAGAGAAGGAGAAACAAAGCTGACAGATTTTCTGGGCTCACATGTGAAAAATTTATCATATTCTATTCAAGGAATAAAAAGAAAAACTATGTTTTAATCTCTGTTTTGAATTTTAAAAAAACCTACATTTCTCTAAATCCCTACCTACTAGCACCTTCCTACAATTCGCAAGACCCACACACTTCAAAACTAGTAATTAGGAGAGATAAAACTATGAAAATACTTGAAATTTACATCTCTAAATTCCGTAAAGGAGAAGATGCCAACATTATCCTGAAACAAAAATCCTGCTTATCCTAGTACAAAGGCCACAATGCTTAACAGAACTACTTGTCCTCCCTCTTTTCCCATTTACTTTCCAGAAAAACTCCTTTTTCTTCCAGTGATGGGTTCTGAATGTTTAGTATGTGACCATGGACATTTTACATATCAAGGACCTCAAATAAAGACTAATAGAACAAACCCATTATCTTAATTTTTCGTTTTCTTGGATTAATACATAACCCACCTCCTGTCTGACCGCAGTAGTCTGCAGTGTGCAGAGCACAGCCATATAGGACAGTAAAGTAGATGAAATGTATCTTTGCTACTGGAAAAATGAGTATTCCCCTCTTTGTGGCTTGACACTGCTGTCCTCATACTGTGTACTTGCTCTGGCCACACAATAAGATAATTCAATTTGCTAATCCAAGGGAGGAAGGGGGGGAAAAAAGAGCAAAACAAAAAGAAAAGAAATAGTGTTCTCCTGGGTTAGTGGAGTGAATTGACTTCTCATGTACTTCGTAAACTACCAGAGTCACTGCAACAAAGCAGTGCAGCCATGCTGTACCAAACCTAAAGAAGAGGGAGTAACTGGGAATACTCCACGCAGAGCCATTAAGATAGGAAAATGAGTAGTCAGCCTCTTTAATATCCACCCCACTCCCTTATTTCTCCCCCACAATCAAAGATCCGGCAGGATCCACTTCAATTTCAGTGATGCAGCACTAAGTACATTCCCAAACACAGGTCTCCCCATCTAAAATCTAATTATGTCAACAACCTACTAAAATATAATTGTGTCTTTTATTTGAAACCTCTAGGACAAGCTGGTTTTGACATATGATAAAAAATTATATATACTAATTTAAAACATTAGGGTTTTTTGAAGGTCAAACACAATTTTAACTACAAAGATCACTCTACCCACAAATGCACCTGTAGAATAAAAACAGCCTCCCAGCTTTTTTGGTAGTAGGGTCAAAGAAACCAAACTACAAGACAGAATTAGGCATTTGCAATTTATTTTAGTATTTTTTACTATTTTTCTGAATGTATAACTGTACTACAGACATACAGGAAGTTGTTCAAACAACCCTCTTCCCACCCTTAATTGCATGCATTATGTTACAGTTTAAATCATAATCACATAATCACATACTACTTTTCCCCATGGCACCTGCCCCATTCAAGGTCCTAGCTGGACTGTGATCCAGGGAAACATCAGCATT
Source organism: Rhabdornis inornatus (assembly GCA_013397075.1). Classification (NCBI taxonomy): domain Eukaryota; kingdom Metazoa; phylum Chordata; class Aves; order Passeriformes; family Rhabdornithidae; genus Rhabdornis; species Rhabdornis inornatus. The sequence continues at coordinate 225,228 of VWZS01007269.1, forward strand.
GAGCACTGAAGGAAGCAGCTCTCAGTAGACCAATGCCTTGAAAACGTGCAGAAACATGCAAGGATCAATACTAGAAAGGAAGACATTTAGTCTTTTAGTGAGAGCACTGCAAACCTATCAGACAATGAAAGGCCCCCCCAGGCTCAATCAGTGCAGTGAAGATGTGCACCTTAGAGGAGATACACACATCTAGCCCCAGCTCCCAGCTAGCACACTTGAAGCTCCATCCTTCAGTCACAAACAACTTCCTTTTCTCAAATTGCAGTCTCTTGGTCACAATAGAATCAATTTTTACTACATTATGTGTATTCTTCAAAGAGGGGCAAGTGTCATTGCGTCCTTTTACAATCTCACAAGTGCTAGAAGCAGAGAGATTTACTCGTAGAAAATCTCCTATCTGCATGCATTCCATATCTGATGCCTCAGTTCAGAATTTTCTAAAAGAAAACCAGAATTTCACAGCTTTACTTTGCTTTCCAGCTAAAGTAAAAATCTGTTGTATCTCAGTTCCATTCTGCCTGCAAAGCTAAGAAAAGCAGTGCTAACATGGAAACTGTCTTGTTAGGAGAATCAAGGAGATACTATGGTATCAATATACATTAAATACCTTCTCCCTGCAATGCCAAGAACTGGAAATGGTACTGCAAAATCCATTTCTGCAACTACTCTTGCCTTGGGTTTAATTCCAGGCATTGGAGAAAGCTTCCAAGCTCTCACCTACAACCGAACATAAGACTTTTCCAGTTCATTTTCATAACCTAGATTTTTTCTGGCTTGTATGTTATCACCAGAATTTTTAAGAAATTTTGCCTGTCAAGTCTATTATAGCAGATGAAACTCAATATAAGAAGAATCCATTGTTTTTGTCAAAAGTCAGGTTAGATATGGGAAATAGCCATATGTCAAAACCACTCCCCAAACAATGCACTGTCATGCCAAAGTCTGGTAACAACTTATAAGTCAGAAGGTTTCTCTTCAAACGAATTAAAGAAAGCATTTTAATCTGATCCATTACAAATAACTTCTAAATTCTTGAGATTCTGACAAAATTTTTTGTATCCCCAGCTGCACTACTCTGTCTGTTCAGCCAGCCCTCCTAACCTCCATCAGACAAAGGGGGAAAAAAAAAAGTCAACAAGAACAGAACATTTACATGAAGGTGAAAAAGTGTTGTAAAAAGTGATAATCAAAGAGTGAAGGAAGATTCTTTGCAGTGTTTATGCTTAACTTTTTCCCCGTTAAATAAAATTTAAAGGCGAGGAGCTTCCATATCAGCAGAGTTTAGCAACACGGACTTCCAACATCTGGACACCAAGTAATTCACATAGGAAATTAATCATAGGAAATCACAGCATATGTAATCATGTCGCCTTTCAGTTTACAAAAACTGTCCCATCCCACATATCATTTTACAGATGCAAGCCTAGGGCCAAGAAGGCTGTCACGATGCCTTGAATGGCATTCCAAAGGAGAAAAAATGATCATCGCAGTGCTAGAACAGGCTTTATTCTTTCAAAGTACTTAAATATTTTATGAGTACCTTTGCTTTCACAGGGAAGGAAATAATTTCCTCCAAGTGCAGATCAGTGGATGCTATCTAATCTCTTGTCACAAGAACGCAATCCTTATGCATCAGCATACCATCTACATCCCATTTTTTCCCCCATCAAGCCGCGAGCATTGATGGGCTAATTGTGGGCTTATGCTGAAGAAGCGCTGAGAACACGGCCGCACTCCGCGCCCGCCCGGCTCCCGGCTCCCGGCCCCGCTGCCCGGCGGCCGCGGGGCTCAGGGGGGCCCGGGGAGCGCCCCCGCCCCGCCCCTGCCGCCCGCTTCCTCCGCTGCGACGCCGCTTTCTGCTCGAAAATCGCCATCGGGTTTTTGTTAGCGCAGTAACCCGTTCGTCCCCACGGCGGGCACACAAAGTGGGCCCGCACTGCTCCTCGCCACGGGGGACAAAAACCCCCATTTCATGTTTCATCTCCCGCGAAGCGCCTCGAAAGAGGAAAAGCTCACGCTTTCGTGAGGGATATTTTCGGAAGCAGGGGACCTGACTCGTCGGGTGGAAATACGCAATATGAGAAAAGGCGAAACCCGCAGATTTTCTCCATCACCCTTTCACAGAACACATTATTTTAAGGAGACGGGGGGAAACGCCGCATCCCAGATGAAGGGCGTCATGGATTTTTAAATCCGGAGAAACACGCCGCATCCAGCCCCGGGGCAGTCAGTGAAAGAGGGTCACCCCCAAAAAAAAAAAAAAAAATTAAACCTCTGGAAATGTCTCCGCTGGAATCGCGGAAATCCGCCGGCGGGAGGGAAGGCTGCGCAGCCCCGGGGTTGGGTGGATGGGTGGGTGTGCCGGGGGCGCCCCGCGGGCGCACAGGGGCAGGGAGACGCGGGCAGCGGGGTCCGGCAGCACCAAATGCCAGACGTGGGATGCCGTCCGCGTCCCGCCTGAGGCGATATTCCCCGGCACCGGCGATCCCCCCGCGCTGACGAGGGGAAAGGGAGGCGGGGGCGCGGAGTACGCTACGGGCCCGGCGGGGACGGGGGAGGGGGAACGGGCTGTGCCCAGACCGTGCTGCCTCCCCCTTCGCCGGCCGAGCCCGCCCGGCTCCCGGGCTCCCTGACACAATAGGCACCGGGCGGACCCACGGCGCGACCGCGGCCCTTCTCCCCGCTACAGCTCCCGCCCGACCCGCAGCCCAGGGCGGCGGCGGCAGTAGCATCATCCTCACTCACCCCTCCGAGGAGGCTCGCCGCGCCAGGGAGGGGCCGTCGCTAACGGGTGCTCAGCGAGCCGGCATCCCGCGGGATGCGGGAGCGAGGGCGGAGCGCTCGGTGTCCCTCTGGCAACGGCCCCGGCGTTATTCCCTGCACATAGCGGCGGGTAACGGCACCGCGGCACCGCGCCGCACTGCGCACGCGCCGGGGCCGAGCGGCGGCGGGGCCGCTCTGCGCCTGCGCCGCCCGCAGACAATAGCGCTCCCCGGGCTGCGGGCGCTCCCCGCGCGGGCGATGGCGGGAGGTAAACGGCGCTTCCCGCCCCGATCCACCCCGATCCGCCCCGGCCGTGACGGGACCGGCGCTGAGCCCGCTGCAGGCCCGAGGGCGCAGGCGGACGGGCTGTGCTGTGCGCAGGCGCGACTGCGGCCGCGATCCACAACAAAGGGGAGACGCGTTGCGGCGACCACCCTCCCCCAGTTGCCGGGGGTGGGCGATGGGCGGGGGCTCCGCCTCCGGCGGCGCGGTGCATGCCGAGACTCGTAGTCCTGGCGGAGGCATTCCCGCCATCGGGAAGCGCGACGGACTCTTAGCGTTGCTAGTCTCA